>PVJD01001979.1:0-226581 GCA_004026545.1 Mormoops blainvillei | reverse complement strand
CCTGCTCTCACATTGATCATAAAGGAGGATTGCGGGAGTTGAGCTTGTATGGAGAGGGTTTGTCCTCATAAAGTCAACAAGAGCACATTGGCCACCACAACCCAGATCTCAAGCCCCGGTCAGAAGGTGCCCATTGTGACACTGGCTCTTAGCGTTGACTTGGCTTCCACTTGGTTTCCCAGGAAACCATGTTTTTGGAAACCATCAGTGGACATATTTATCCATGTTTCAGATGGCTGTGATGCAGTGGAGAAAGCCCAGATGTGGAGTTTGCGGCATTTTTTCCTCCTAAAAATGTGCCCGTAACATACTAAAACAGGCTTATCTGGAATGGGAGGGGCCCCACTCTTTCATATAAACGAGCCAAAGGTGGCCTCTGTGTATGTTCCTTTGGTGGTTCTTCCTTCGCTACAGACTGAGACCTGTTAGCTCAAAAGCTGGCTAGCATAGAACCCGAAGCTTTGCATATCCAATTACTTAAAAATAACCCAAACAAACAAACTGTTAGCCGTTTAGGATCTGCCTGCTTTCATACCCTTGGAAACCTCACCTGGTAGCTATTATCCATCGATGAGATATAGCCTTGTAGTTATAAGGCTCTGAGCCACTGCTGTCCTTCGGAGTTCTCTGACATGGGGGCACCTGTCATGCGGCTGAGTGACATTCCCTAGGGACTTAGCCCCTCTCAGGTCCTCTTACCCAGGAGTTCCCTTGCCCTCCTTCCCTCCTGGATGGCGGCTACCTTGGTGCTTCTGGATGGTCTCATGCCGTGGGAGACTTCCCCTCTCATGCAACCCTGTCCAAGTGCTGCCCGACAAATCTCTGGGTGTTACTGCCCCTTGGTCTTACCTGTTTCTTCAATCAGCTCCAAATCCTTCAGACCTCCTGCACGCTTCTACCCCAGATCCACCCCCGATTCACTGAATCAAAATGTACAGGGATTGGGCACTGGAAATGTAGTCTTTATGAGCGTTCCCAGGTGTGTGTGTACATGTGTGTGTGTGTGCAAGGCCATAAGGGCATTAAAGTTTACGAACCACACATTAGAAAATTTGCCTTGACTCCCGCCTCTGACAATTGTCATCTGACATCTGACTTTGGGATATTCCCTTTCATCCTCCAGTATCACTTTTCCCCTTGTAAGGGCGAGACAATGGTGTCTGTATCAGAGAGATCCCTGAAGACAAAAGGCAGCGGAGAGTGTGGAGGGAATCAGAGCGATGGTGTACACATGGTGGGTCAAGTAGATGTGGGACCTGAATCTTCTTTTTTCTTTCTGATGCCAGGTTATGTAGCTCCAAAAGAGCCACTTTTTAAACATGCATTTTGAATCAGGCGGGCCTTGTTGTCAGTCAACCAACTTGCTCGTAGATCTCATTTGATATACCGCTGTGCCAGCCTGGCTTTAAGTCTTTTAATTTTCCTGCCTCTCTGCTGTTAGATCTCCCTGTAGCTGCATTATCTAATGCCGTAAAGCATCTGATGGCCGGAGTTAGGTGACAAATGCTGCACCAGGCACATTTGTATTGTTTTGTTACAGTCCTTATTGCTAAATTCAGATGGGACCCAAATGATATTTTTATATAAGATTTTGTTCAATTCCACTCTACTGTCTGTTGGATATTTCTGGTTTTGCTAAACACATTTTTCTCCCTTTCTGCTTAGAATCGTCTACTGAAATATAAGTATTTTTAGCGAGTTTGCTGAGTTGTTTGCAGTTTTGTATGTAAGTCTTTTCTCTCTGGGATTATAATCAAGACACGGCCCAGTGTCCCAGTGAATGGTGAGAGAGATGTGTGAAATCAGGGTGTGATTTCTCAGTGATGGTTGCTAAATGAGATCATTTACCAAAGGTACCTTTGTGCACTGAGGAAATCTTTAACCGCTAACACATGGGTCTTGTTTTCCATAACACTGAAGGCTCTTGTCCAAAGAGGGTGTCTCAGATAAATGGACAGATGTCCTTTATTTCATCTTTATTGTTCTCTGTCCTCCAAGTTTGGTACATATATATGTACCAAATATATGTGGGATATCAAGAATAGTTATTTTTTTCTCCTAAAGTCAAGGTCAGGGGCTGACACAAAGAAAACACAGAAACGAAGTCATATGTGAATTTGACTATAATTCCATGTAGCTGGAGTGGTGAAATGGTAACAGAACTCAGGTTTTCATATGTTAAAATTGGTAGTGAGCAATTAAGAGGTGAGTCACATAAAACTCTGCTAGCAGAACATCATTTGTGTGGCTCCAGGGTGATGGGTAAGTAAAAGGATGGATTAGAACAAGTATACAGTTATTGAGTGAGAATAGACAGACTGATTAAAAATCTGGGGATTTCATTTAGAGAAACCAATTGGGTAGATACTGTGAGAAGTGACCAATAAAGAAAGATCGTAAGGGGGGAAACACAGAAACTTAACCAACAAAAACAGAAACACTCCACGACACTTTCCAACTAGGGACCAGATGGGCCAGATAGGCCAGTTAAATTCTGGGAAAGCTACCTAATTCATATTTCAGTGCAAATCTCAGGAATCTAGAGAGGAAAAAAACCTACCTTCTCAAGGTCAAGAAGGACAAAGAGAAAGAAAAAACTGCATTGGGGTTAGAGCTAAATTGTATTGAGCACATGGTAGACTTAACACCTAGGGAAACTTGTACATGGAAAAACAATATTGACCACTCTACCAAGGATTTTGCATGGACCATTTCAGGTGATCTTCATAACAACCATTCTTGGCAGATACAGTACTATTATTATCTCCATTTCACAGATGGGTAGATAGAAGCTTTGATGTGTTCAAGATCAGAGAACGAGTAAGTGGTAGAGACAGGATTCAAATCCAGACTGTCTGAATTTGGATTCTTCATAAGTAGAAACATAAGGGGAAGTTGTAGCTAATGTTTAAGAGCCATATTTATGCCATAGATATACAAGGCTGGTACGTGTACATGGTAAGGTCCTCCTGTAATTTACTTATTTGTTCATAATATACAACCTACAGCTTCCTTTCCTCAAGCCAAAGTACTTCTAATATTAGCTTTGCCACTCATTGGTAATGAGTGGCCTTGGAGAAATCAATCTATCTGAGCTTTTGACCTATCTGTGAAAAAGAGGTAAAAATAATGCTTTATATTTCCATACCCAAAAAAGATGAAGTAACAAAAACTAGATTTATACATCCATCTGAAACAGCCAAAAACGATAAAAGATTGGACAGAATATATTAAGCAACAATTTGCAAGTGAGTCACTGGACTTCAGCTAATGAAAGGCAGTGCTCCGTAAAGGATGACACCTCTCAATTATTGCAGGAAAACAGTTATTATATATAACTGTATTCTAGATATACAAAAAGAAAATATTTAGATGATATTTTAAAGGATCCAAAGAGAAGTTTTGTGGATAAAAGCAAACATTATTTGAGATGAAAAATACACTAACTGAGATTAGTGGTAGACCAGACATTGCAGTAGAAAATATTAATGAATTGAGGACATGGCAATAGAAACTCAAAAAAAAAAACCTCACATAACCCCAAATACAGACAAAATGAAGAAAAAAATCAGTGAGTTTAGGACAATGTTAAGTGGTTTGATGTATATATAACTGAAGTTCCCAAAGGAAAAGCAGAACAAATATTTAAAGGTATAATGGACAAAAATTCATCCAAATTTGATGAAATTATAAACTTAAATTAAAAAAAGAACAAAACAAAACAAAACAAAAAAACCCCAGACACAATAAAATGAAGAAAACGACACCAAGTCACATTATAAGTAATTTGCTCAACACCACCTATCAAAAGGAAATCTTTAAAGGAGCCAGAGGGAAAAATACATGCACAATGTTCAGAGAAATAAACATAATGATGACAACATATATCATATCAGATACAATAAAAAGAAGAAAATAGTAAAGCAATATATTTAGGGTACTGAAAGAATACAAGTCAATCTAAAATTTTATATCTAATGAAAATCTCTTTTAAAAATAAAAAATACTCTTTTTTCAAACAAACAAAAGCTACAATAATTTATAACCAGAAGATTTTTACTTCAAGAAAGGTTAAAGGAATTCCTTCAGGCCAAAGAAAAATGATGCCTCATGGAAACATGAATCTACACAAAAGAATGAAGGACATTAGAAAGGGTAAACACATAGGTAAATACATAAATTTTTTCTTATAACTTAAATCTCTTAAAAGATCACTGTTTAAAAAGTACTAATGATAATAATGTAATATGTTTATTACAGAGGTAAAATTAAAATGTATGATGACAGTATTCCAAAGAATGAGAGGGTAGAAATTTAAGTATACTCTTAGAGGACTTAAGCTATTCATGCACATATGATATCACTTAAAGGTCGACTGTGGCAAGTTCAAGATGTACACCATGAACCCTAAAGCAACCACTAAATAACAACGCAAAAAGTTACGGATAATGGTAATCCAAAGGAGAAGGTAAAAGGGAATCATTAAAAAATATTCTTGCTATACTAGATGCCAAATACAGAATGAAACAGAAGGTGAAACTCAGATCATCATAGTTCACAGGATAGAGATGATTGAGTTTTTTTTTTCACAGTAAAGGCCATAATACCTGATTATCTCTTGTTTAACTGCACTTTCTGTTTTGGAAAAATTTGGCCTCAACTCAGATCCCACGATTACAGTATTGCCCTATCTCAACAGTTAACAGGTTGCTACTGGGACGTCCTAGGAATAAGTGTTCCTCGTGCTGTGAGACCACACTGTCCAACCCAAAGTTTGGTCATCAGTACATCCTCTGTATTGCTTTGGACCAAAAGGAGGAACTGGGGACTTAAAAAAGAAGTGTAATGAAACGTAAACTCACAGAGTGATCTGATCATAAACTTCTAACTAGGCAAGACATGATGGGTACACATCACAGGCATATAACTTTTTAGTAAAAGTTTTAATTTTGCCTTAAGCAAGTCCTGTTCATTTTTTTTCTGTGCAAAGAGGTTAACTTTTGAAATAAGCCATCATCACCCTCAAAAGACCACATAATCTTATTACTCCAATCCTCACCTTGTTTTCTTCCACCCTTATGTAATCTTTTTTAATAGTCCCTCCTTAATCTCAAATGCATAAAAGAAGCTATGAAACAGTTATCCTCTGGAGCATTTAATATATTTCTCCTGGCAAATGTTGTCAGTTCAACTCAAATAAACTCCTATAAAAAGTCAAAAAAAATTCGATGAATTATTTTCTTTTTAAAAAATTATTTTATTTTTTCAACTACACTTGACATTCAATATTATTTTATATTAGTTTCATGTGTACAACATAGTAATTAGACATTTATATAATTTACACAGTGATTCCCCCCAATAAGCCTAGTATCAGCCTGACATGATACAGTTATTATATTATTAACTACATTCCCTTTGCCGTACTGTACATTCTTGCGATTATTTTGTAACAACCAATTTGTACTTCTTAACCCCTTCGTTGAAGAAAGCAGGAAAGAAAAAGAAAGATAAGAAAATCAAACCATATCAACAATACAATTAAATGTACATGCTTTAAATATAACAGCTAAAAGGCAGGGATCGTCAAATTGGATAAAAAAATAAAGGGAGATCCCACTCTGTTTTGCCTATAAAGAATCATACTTCCAATATAAAGACACAAATAAGTTAGAAACAAAAAGAAAAAAAGGATGCATTAATATTAATCAAAAGAAATCTGGAGTGGCTATCTTAGTATCAAAGTAGATTTCAGAGATAAAAATATTAACAAGGATAAAAGCTTTCATTTTATAATGGTTAAGTGACCAATTCATCAAGAGGATATAAAAATTCTAAATGTTCATGCATTTAATACAGTTTCAAAACACATGGAGCAAAAACTAATCAAGGACATTAGGGAGGAATAGACAAGTCCAAAATTATGGTTGAGGATGTAAATATTCCTCTCTCAGAAATTAATAGAACAAAATAGATAGAAAATCAATAACTGTACAGAAGGTTTGACTAACACTATCAAGCAAATTGACCCAACCAACATTAATAAGATACTCTATCAACAGTAAAATACATATTATTATTAAGTGCATTTAAAATACCTTCCATGATAAAACATATCCTGGGCCAAAAATGAGTCTTAATAATTTTAAAAGATTTAAGTCAACAAATTGGATCAAAGTGGAATTAAATTAAAATTCAATAACAGAAAGATCTTTGTATTATCCCAAATACTTCTGACTAAATAAGATACTTCTAAAAATAATTCATGAAGAAGAAGAAAAAGATTAGAATGTATATCAAACTGAATGAAATGAAAACACAACATAAAAATTTGGAATCACAGAGTAATTCCAAAATTTATACAGAAATACCAAGATCCTAGAATATGCAAAACAACTTGGAAAAAAAGAATCAAATTGGAGGACTAACACAATGTGATTTCAAGACTTATTATAAAGCAACAGTAATTAAAACACTGTGGCAGTGTGTGAAGATAGATAAATACACACTGAAAAGTCTAATAATAGACCCACACCTATGTGGACAACTGATTCTGACAAAAGTTCAAAGGCAATTCAGTGGAAAAAGGAAATTCATATCCAGTTGGCCTTCAAGGGGTCCTAAATATCTGTTTAAGATCAGGAGGCAATTCTGGCATCCAACCACTTTGGGGTTTAGTTCTTTTGTTCCTTCAGTTTCTGTCTTTAAGAATCTGAAGTTGTTTAAACTCCCTAACCTGAGTACGTGGGGGTTGGGGTGAACCTCTCTCCACTTAAAGGAGGGGCTTTGGTGATAACTTAATGATTCTGACTCTTAAATGTAAACACCTACCCACTAGGCCCAGGGATATGAGTCCAACGTGGGTGTGCCTGGCCATCCCACGTCATCAGGGAAGACTGACTAGAGAATCCCTTGCTGCTGAGAGTTCCCTTGTAGCTTGCTTTATATATTTATATTTTTAACTACTTACACTGCCATTCTTAACTCCTTTGAGGTGCTCAGTCACCTTCATCTTGACACTAAATTATGATTACAATTCAACAGAATCTGGCTTGGAATACTCAACTAAAAAGAAATAATTATATTTGCTATTTCTCCCAAATTGAAATCAATAAAATTGTCTGGCATCTCTTACCTTGTCTCCCTGCTTGTTTCACTGGTCTTTAATTTTTTTGAATTGGGTATTCAGCCCCGTGATAAATATCAGTTGTTCAAGGCACCCAGGTTGCAGCAAACAAAGACAAACTTTTCCTCCCTATTCAATGTCTAGAGTTTTAGGATTAGCAAAATGCTGTTGGTACTTTAGAAAGTTTAGTCTTGCGTTTAGAAAGAGGTGTTTCTTGCATAAAAATACAGCTGGACTAGACGGTAGACATATTATTTAGGGAGGAGGTGAGAAACCTTTATCTTTTCATAACTTCCTGTTCTGTCTTTAAGCCGTGCAGGGTCCGACAGAGTCGCAGCTCAGGCCGATGCAAGCCACCAGCCTAATACACTTGAATGCCTCTAGGCAGTGTGTCCTCCTGCTGTAAACTATTTCCTAGGGGCATTAATGGTCCTGTTCTGTGCTGGGTGGGGTTGGGAAGAAAAGCCCCGCCTCTCACCTCCGGCAGGTTGCTAGTCCACATTCAGAATCCTGCGCCAGCAAGTAGGGTCACGTTTGTGAAAACCTAGAGAAGTGCGTAAACATGGTCTGGAGAATAAAATTTACTCTGTTAGGCCAGAAGGAGGCTGATGGTGCGAAAGAAAAAACACGAAATGACTATAGTTACTGCAGCTCTAATGGCGGGTCAGTACAATTACAGCGTTTGCTTAGTGTGCGCACTTCATCCGCTAATCACGGTACCCGGTGAGCCCATAGCTTTGTCTTTTTCAGACAAAGCTCATTATCTCATCTGACAACCCAAGTTACAGACGGTCACCGTCAGTCAATGTGGAAGGAAGAGAGCGTTTGTTCATGAAAATGCCCAGATGCCACCTCTAGTGGTGTTGCTGGAAGCGGAAGGTTAGTCATTAGAAGCTGGTAAGGTCCGAGAGGCCCCTGTCCTTTCCCACAACAGAGGGATAAGCTATTTGTCCACCCACACATATGTATGCTGTACACGCATTTATAGAGCACTGACTGTACACCAGGGTGTGTGTTAGGAAATGGAGTTAGAGACATGGAAAACTGAGGCCCTGAATCTGGTAACGTAAGGGGATTCCTTTCAGGATAAGGGTGCGAGGCACTTTAGTCTCTGTCTTTTGGCAATGGCAAAAGGATTTAACTAAATTGTAGTTGAAAAAATTATATTCTGTCAGCAAAAACAAATACTTACAAAAGATAATGTGCCTTTGTCATTTTCAACAGCAAAAATATTATTAATAATTTCTAATATTTGTGGAATGCCAATCACAAGTGGGCAGCTGTGATGACTGTTTTACTATCTTAGGTAATCCTCAATGCTGGTTCTATGAGAAGTAAGAACTATTATAATACCCATTTCCCAGATGAAGAAATGGAGTCTCAGAGAAGTTGAATGAGGTGCCCATGGTTACAGAGCTAATAATTAGGATGAATGCAGACTCAGATCAAATCAGCCTCATAGCAAAGTCCCAAATCTAATTTACCATGAACCATTGTAACAACTGATTCCATGATTGGGGGAAGGGAGAGAAGCTTAATTACATCTTTTTAAAGAGTATGCTGTTTATGGAAAAAATCGGTACTATCAGGTGAGGTTTGAATGTTTGACAATGCCTGTCATTCAGGCATAGCTTTATCACTGGCTCCCAGAGAACCCCAGGGGTTAATAATCTTCCATTTTGGGTACTTTGGGACATTTGGGGAGAAAGTCACTCTGTGAACATAAAACTAATTGTTGCATATCTGAAAGCTCTCTGGAAAAATTTAAACATTTCAACAACTCCCACCCCCCTCACTTTAAGTGCATTCAGCATTTTCCCTCCTCAGAAATGACTTGTAAGTTTGTGCTTTTAATTATTATCATTCTCCCCTAAAATTACAGGCAAAGCACTCAGTGATATTTGAAACATCAATTACTGGCCTGCAGCCCTCTGCTACTGTTTCTCTGCCTGCTGCCAGGGCTGCGAATCCATTTTCTGCATTTCTTTCAGATTTTCTGAACAAAATTATGGAAAATCGCTGTTGGCACATGGCATTTTTCCACAATGGTCAGAGTTATTGAATTGTGCCGTTACGTGCTACTTTGAGACAGCATTCCAACTTCAAATGCCAGCCTTCAAACTATCAGAACATTTTCCCCAGTCTGGGCTTCATAAATTTTCCACAGGAAAAGGGCTACGAAATCTGCCATGGCTTTGCCTGAAGTGCCTACTGAGCGTAACTACGTGGTTGTGATGGGCAGGTTGCTGGTTTTTAGTTCATCCCTTTTTCAGGCTCTCGGATACTAATTTTCTTTCTGTCTTTGCATCACAATTGTTCATGCTGTGTGACCACTGAGCCAGGGGAGAGCCTTTCATGAGGGGCCCTCCCTGCCACCAGGCTCCCTGAGTCTCCATGAAAGGCAGTGACCTGTTGGCAGTCCCTTTAAATCTGTCTTCTCTGCCACTTCACATTAGGCAGTGATACCTAATCTGTGCAGTGAGGTTCCGCAGGCACCTCAGACTCAAAATTCCCGGCTCTCTTCCTCCTCCTGTGCTCCCTGTCGAGGTCTCAGGTGCACACAGAGACTTTGGACTTCATACTCACCTTTCTCTGCCTGAACCCACATGGTCGTTCTGTCAGTTCTACTTCCAATGTCTCTCTCACATCAACTTCTTCACTGTAACTGACCTTTCTTCCGTATTTTCCCAATAAACTCTGGGCTTGTAATTTGCCACTAGTCTGTTTCTTCTTCAGTGTATCTTCCACATTGCTGTCCAATGGATTATTTTAATATATATTTATATTTATTAGTTTATCCAGCAACTATTGAGCACCTCCCTTGTACCTACAGTAGGCACTGTGAGGGGATGACTCCGTACCCTAAATGTTGTTGGCCATTGTTATTCCACTGCTTAGAAAGGGCCAAAGGGTCTTCCCTATGAAGCAGTCCCAGTGCTTTCACACTGGTGGACCTCAGCAACAATGCTGATTTGGATTCAGTGTATCCCTCTGGGCACGTTTCTCTCCATTTCTTTCAGTGTGCCCTGCCTTCCAGCTGTGTTGTCTGTCTGTTCCCTAAAATGGCAGAAACTTTCTTGGCCCTAAACTTTTACCATAGTGTTCCATTGCCACTCAGTACCTATCTTTCACAGCTTAGCCTGTGCCAACTGGCTTTTAAAGCCCGACTTAAATCTCACTCTTCTGTGAAGACTTTCCATCCTTCCCATTCTAGCTCTAAAATCCTTTGTGTGCCCACCACACTGCGTACGTATCTTTAAAATTTTAATAGGATGTGGAGAAGGTGGGTAATACAGGATGGCGATGAGGAACACAAGGTTTGGGGTCAGATGGGTCTAAGTTCTGTTATTGACTACTTACGAGGTCTTCGTCATGTTGCTTATCCCGTTAAAGCCTCAGTTTCCCCATCTGTAAACTGGGGCTAAGAATATATACCTCACAGGGTTAGAAATTGAATTTATTGAACTCATTATATAAAGTGCCTGTCTTAGAGTAACAGTTGAATAAATTTATATAATTATTATTATTGCCATTGTCATTATTGTTATCATAGAGTGGTTCATCACATTATAAATATTTTTGTGTCTCTCTCTCCAGCTAGACTACATGGTCTTACAGTACAAGGACCATAACATTTTTTACCTCTGTTTATTCAGTACTTAGCGTAACGCCTTCTTTATATTAAATGCTCAATTAAAATTTTCTAAAAAGACAAATTTATTGAACAACAATAAAAAAAACCCACAAAAAATTATCTGAAAATTCACAGGTACTTCAAACTCAATATATAAGGAAGCCAAAACCATTAGCTTCCCCCAAAGTATGTCAAGTGTCTAAAATAGTGCTTGACATGTAATTATTGGTAAAATAATAAGTAAATTACATCATAGTTTAAATTAATTCAGCTAAACACATCGATGAGTCACTCGCTTGACCATGTGTAAGGATTACAAACATGAACTTCTGTGGGAGTTGAGACGTTTGATTAAATTGCTTAAGTCAGAGATTCCATAAATATCCATTTCAAAAAAATACATGTAAACCACATATTCTCCAGGTTTTATCTCTAGGAAACTAGACCATAAGCCACTCATATAACTTAAACTTAGCTCTTAGTACCTGCTGGCTTGAAGAAGGGAGGAACGTGGAGGAGTTGTGAGTGCTACCTCGCTCAAGAAAGCCCTGTGCTTGATTTATGTGTGTTTTAAGATCCAAGGTAAAATATAATTCCCACATTCCATAAAACATGACTGCAATCATGTGTTCTATGTCCTCTTGATCTTACCTCATCAAAGGTTAGCCCCAAACTCTGCATTCCTAACCACAGACTGGTGATACATCCAAGAGCCTCTCTGCTTCTTGGGTTGGTCTGTGCAGTGTATGCTATTATTTTCAGTGCCCTGCATGTACTAATTACACTTCCCTATGGCACACTGCTGTAGGCAGGCATCATCTTCCATTGGCTATGTGGGCGTAGGACTGGGCCTTTTCTTGATACATCTTCCCAATGATTTAGAAAGGAGCCCTTCAATGTTGTACTGGACACCTAGAGTAATTTTCTTTTCTTTTCTTTTCTTTTTTTTCAGAATCAAGGAAAGATAAAAGATAAGCCCATTTGGTCCTTGATATATGTAAGGAAAAATAAATAGTAGTTTTTCTCAGAGTATGTAAAGCTCCTAGAACAGTGTCAAACACATAGAAGTTATTAGAATGAGCCTGCCTTTGAGTTGAGAGAGAGTATAGATGGCATCACAATCTTATCCACCACCAGACCTTCACGTATGCCGCCTTTTGTACCTGCTGTCATGAGCTGACTTAGACTCCCACCCCTACTGCCCAGTATATATATGTAATTTGGGCTGAGATGTTCAACCTTTGCAAACTTGAATTTCTGAACAGAGATGACAGTATTTAAACATTGCAGTGTGAGGTGGGAGACTGAAATGAAATTTCTGTATAAAAATAGCTGATACGTTACAACTTCACTCATTCATTCATTATTCCAAATACAGTTCTTGACCCTTGCATGGCTCAGACCTTCTGTTAGGCACCAGTGCAAAAACAGTGAGTGAGAACAGACACAGACATGGTTCTTTTACTGTACAGTGCAGGGATTGGTCACCTTTTTCTGTAAAGGACTAGAGAGTAAATACGGTAGGCTTTGCAGGTCATGCAGTCTTCGTTGCGACTACTCCTCTCAGGTGTTGTGGGGCAAAAGTAGCCATAAACACTATGTAAGTGAATGAGCATGGCTATGTTCCAATAAAACTTTACTGACAAAATGGGCAGGGGGCAAGAATTGGTCTGTGAGCCACAGCTTGCCAACCCCTGGCCTAGTGTGATAGACAGAAGACAACAAAGCAACCATACTAATAAATGAAAATAACCTGGTTCCAGGTGAGTGTGTAACAAGGATGCTCACATGGACTGAGAACTGAAAGGTTTGTGGATCTAGAATGGAAACAGAAAAGAGGACTATAATAGAACATAGAAGTGGAGATGTTGGCAGGGACCAGAACATGCAGGACCTGTGAGCTATATTCAGGGTCTCATCTTTGTCCTCAGACATGGAAAGTCCCTGGTAACTAACTAGTCAAGTCTTTCCTGTCCCCTCCACCTTCATGTAGCTGGCCACCTACATGAAGACTGCTGGCCATGGGTGTGGATCTCCTATCAGAGATACCCACGCAAGGAAAATGCTCACGGTCACTCTGAGTGGGGTTACAGTCTTCTCCTGCCCCCTCATCATGAATAGTAAGAGGAAAATCAAACCTGAGAGAAAGCAAGTGTGCTTTCAGTGCTTCCCCCTGGAATGTCGGCCTCAGAGACCCCACTGCCCGTACCTGGTCTCCTTTCTTGCTCTCTGTTGGCTCAGGACATCCTCATCCTGCAATGGAGGATCTAGAGGCACAGCAGGTGTGACCTGGGACATGTTCTTCCTCATGGTGTCCCCTGGGGGTAGCACCCTTCTCTTTGTGCTTCATTTTACACAGCTGTGAAATAAATGATATTCTACCCACCTCCAAGTGTTACGATAAATTGGAAATATAAATTTTTTGTGTGTGCGCGCGCGCATGTGGACGTTGATGCTGAGTAAAACGGTCATATCCAAAGTAATTCGTACTGCCTTCTGATTAAGGGCATGGGTTCTGGAGCCAGATTTCTTGGGTTCAGGTCCTACCTGTTCCACTGTGTTAGGAAGAATCATGGCCCTGCGAAGATACCCACATTCGAATTCCTGGACGCTGTGATTATCTTACATTTTATGGAAAAGGGAAGTTAAAGTTGCAGGGGGAGTTAAGGTTGCTGAACAGCTGGCCCTGACATGTGGAAATGGCACTGGATTACCCAGCTGGATCCAGCATAATCGCCCAGGTCTTTAAAAGTGGAAGAGGGAAGCAGGTGGTCAGTATGCCTTGATTCAGCCCAGTGAGACTGAGTCAGGCCTCTGACCTGTAGAACTGTGGCAATGAACTTGTGTTGGTTTAAGCCACCAAGCTTGTGGTAATTTCTTATAGCAGCAGCAGAAATCCACCATACCCACTTACTCCTTCCTGCCTCAGTTTCCGCACGTGTTCAATGGAGATAATTAGATTACCTACTCTACAAAGATAAAAATTAAATAAGGAAACAGATGTATAGCACTTAGCACACATGATATGTGCTAAATACTCCACAGTGCTAGCTCTGTCCCTTAGTTCCTTGTGCCCGTGTCTCAGTAGAGAAAAGATGCCTGCTTTGTCTTAAACAGAGGCCCTCGTTCTGCCCGAGCCAGTGTGGGCTATGGTTTGCCCGAGACACCTGGAGGACGGTCAGTTTCATCCTTGTGGTACTAGTGGCCTCGCAACATCTCACAGAAGTTAGCTGTGTCTCTAATGATTGACCTAGACTAAGCTAGACTTGCTCCTGTTGAGTTGAAAAAGTGTGAGCCCAGACAGCCTGCTTTATCATCCATTAACGGGGTTGCTCCTTTTCTGAAAAGTAAAATAAAACTCTTAGATGAATACATCTGCAGCTGTTAGAGTATCGGTATGTTTTCCAGCATACTGCAGTCCATACTATTCAAATTATTAGCAAATAAAGATTACTATAAATTATTAACTGTTTGCCAGAGGAATGATTTGCATATTTTTAAAAAAGCCTCTTCATATTCGATTTTTAAAAACCCCTTCTCCCCTTGTGAATCATGAGGGATTATTGGGATGACAGGTTTTTTGCTCGGCTTTGTGATGCTCATTCGGAGGTAGGGAGCCGTCGTTGCCTGAGCTTGCGTTGGGAGTCTGGCTCTCTGCCCTGGAGCCCTCTTTTCCACGTACATGGGCACACATGCTTGGGCCTGTGGCCTCAGACCTATCCAAACACACACCCCTGCTCTGGCCCTGAGCTGGGAGTCTGGAAGGGGCTGGCGCATTTGCCATCAGAACAGCCCTGGCTCTCTCTGGGGCTGTAGCCCTTCACCTGTCTCCTGAGACCAGCTGGGTCTGCCCCCATTATAGTCTCGCCGTTTCCTCCCACTTCAGTTCTGCTGTGCTGCGCTTGAAGTTTCTCTGTGTCCATCTTCTAATCTGGACTTCATACTCTGTTCCTAAATGATGCGCCCTGAAGACAATTTCTTGTAGCCCTGCCCAGTGCCCGTGCAACTGAGTCCTCTTATTCCCAGCCTCTGACTCTTCATCTGGTTTCACAGACCCGGGAACCCAGTGTCACTTCCTGCCTGAACTTTCCAACAGGGACAAATGAGAAAGAGTGGAATTGGTTCACTGAGATATCCTCGTGCAAAATGACCCTGCACAAGTGTTTATTTGGGTGGTGGGGGATACATCAACAGGCCAAACATTGGCTTAACCTCTCTTTTAAAGGATGAGTGTCTGGGTTGATACTTGACTGATAACATGTATAACAAGGTCACAGCTCATCTTTTTACCCCTAAAAAGGAATTACTCTTCCAAAACCCCAGAGGAAAGTGGAGTCTGGCTTTTTGATTATACGTTTCATTGCAATGCAGTGATGTAATGTCATACATGATAAAACTAGGGAGCTGGGCTTGGATTGAAGTCAATTGAAGCTTGCAGGCTTAATCCAGGTTTGGGTATTTCAAATTTGTCCAGCCATGATTTCTGGGGCAAGTATTTGAGGTTAGAATAGTTTATGAGTAACATGGACCATTGGTTAGTTTCGTTTGCAATTCAATGGGCCCCTGCAAAGGAAACTTTACTCATATGGTTTGGAAAGTGTCATTTGGATGGAAAACTGAGTTAGTCTCTGCGTCTTGAGGACTTTGGAAGGAAGGCTTTTCTTTGCCATTTTCTTGGAGCCTAAATGCATGTGAACAGGTAGAGGGTCTCTCAAATATGATAAAGGGCCTCGCAGGTTTTGTTTTGTGTGGGTTTGTGAGTAATCCCTGGTTTGTTTAACTGGGTGATTCTGGGTCAAGGAGCAGTTGACACAGGTTTATGAAGACAAGCTTACAAAGGAAGGCCCTGTGCTTTGGGCTGGGCTCTGGGCAGAGGCTTCTGTGTTTGTACCATCATACATCACACCCTGGCTCCTTCCTGAAGGTGTTGCTCTTGAGAGGTGCAGGCCCCTTTGCAATGACAGTCCAGGATAGCTTGTGTGAGGAGTATATTGTTCCCATTGCATTCCTCTGAGGGCGAGGCACTATTCTGGTTTGAAATAAAAATCTGAGGATGAGGGAGCCTCTTTGGCTAAAGGAAGAACTGAATTTTACTCCCTGATACAAGCCAAAATCTTGGTGGGGCCTCACAAACATACGGGGTGCGCAAAAGTAGGTTTACAGTTGTAATACAAATAAATAATACAACAATTAATAAGTAGTAATACAAGAATAAACTGTTTTGCCTACTCACGACTGCAAACACACTCTTGCCCACCCTGTATATGAAAGTGAAGTTTTTTTTTTTTAAACCGAGACGTTCTGTCCTTTCATGTTAGTGAGCCTGGCACTCACTATTCATGCACGCCTTCCGAAAATAATGGAGTTGCCCTGAGCGCAGTGGAAACAATGGTAAGTAAAATCTGAGGGCTCGGGTTCTGCCCCCATCGTGCTTGCAGGCTGATTGGGGAGCTAGCTCTTCAACTAATCGTAGACACAAATGCAAAATTCTTCATATGCCTAGTGCCCTGCAGGGAAGCTCTAACCAATGCAAGAAAAGACATTGTAATCTGAGGACTGGGCTCAGCTTCCCCAGCAAAATGGTGTCTGAACTGCACATTCAGTGGGAAGGGGTAGACACAATGGTTCCAACCAAGGGCATGGCGCATGCAAAGAGCCTGGCGTGGGAGGGGACACGGTGTGGTCAGGACCTTTAAGGGAGCATCGTTGTGGCAGAGAGCTGAAAGGAAGCTGGAACCAGACAAGTGATCATGGTTCAGGTGATGGAAAGCCTTTAGCTTTGCTAAGGATTTTCCAAGACTTTCTCCTTTGCAATTCTTGCCCTCTCCCCAACCTTCCAATCCTAGATGAGTTAATATTATTTAAGGTGAACTGTCTTAGGAATTAGACTCTGCTTGTTCATTTCCTGGCTCCATAATTCTTCCTGGTATAGAGGGAGACTTCTTATCCGAGGGCTACTTCTAGCTCCAAAAGTCATTTATCCTTCCTGAAGCTCCTTGAACGCTAGAAAGCCTGGGTCTATCACTCTCCTTTTAATGTTATCCACAGGACAGTTCTGGGCAGCCAGCCTCAAACTCTACCATAATATCTGAATCTATTTCTTTTTGGTCTTCTAAATCTCAGGCATTTCTGGATACTGAAGGGTCCAATTGGCTTAAGAAGGATAATCAGGGAGTAACTGTGACTGTGAAGACTGACCAGGGCTGACCTCTGAGGAGAGCCAGTTGTCCCTCTGGGGAAAGACCTGGAACATTCTTCCTGCCAGCTAGTTGCCCTACCCTAATCCCCACCAGTCTCCCTCTGGCTTTTTCTTCCCCTAATTATAACCTGAGTTGAGTCATCTGGTATAGCTAGTGGTGGTTAGGGTTTAATGTCTGCTCTAATAGTTACTTAGTCTTTGGGATAAGTAAGGAAAGTGGTGGGTTTGAAGTAGCCTAATTCTCCTCAGGACTGAGGTCATTCACAGAGGTTCATTAAGAAGACACAGAATATCTTTAAAAGCCACTAAAGAAACAAAGTGCTCATAGTTTCCATTCAGCCATCCCCCAAGTATCTGTCTAATTTTAATTCAGATAAGTAATCAGGGCACAACATGGCCACTGAATATTCTGCTTATACATACTACTAGGGGGGGTGTTATCTTTAATTCAGCCATGTACTATTCATATATCCTTCCAGAAAAAAGAAATGTGAACTGGAGATACTCAAGCCTCCATATGTCCAAGGTTTGCTTGGGTCACTAATAAAAATGCAGGTCCCTGGACCATACCCTCAATTGATTTTGACTCATCTGGTTGGATGATTGGGCTTAAGAAACTTGCATTTTTAATAATCACCCCAAAATAATTCTATTGCAGGTGGTTCATGAGTATACCCTGAAAACTGGGCTGGCAGCCCAGCATGGACTGAAAGCTGGAGAAGATAAAGTTTGGCACTCTCCTTTTTGGGAGAAGGAAAGGATAAGAGATCTGGGGGCTCTGCTGAACTTTACCCATGATCTGTTCAGTCCTTGCACATAAAGTCCTTCAGGCCACATTTTAAAGGTTCAGGTTATCTTCCATGATACCAAAAGCTTAGGAGATGGGATATGGTCACAGGTTCTTATACACTCTGATTCTAACTGAGAAGCTAGACGTGTTGATAATCTCCTGCAGGAAAGAGAATGTGGTACATGTGAAGGAAATGTATTGGTCTATAGTATTTCTAAAGACACATAATGAAACAGCTGAGTCTGTGGGTTAAAAGTACCGGGGACAATGAATAAGTAAAATCTATTATCTAAATAAAACCTGGTCAAATTGAATAAGCTGTAAACACCTACTATTTGGAGGGTAAAAACTATTACTGCATGATTTCTCACAGAAATCAACAACACAAACATGTCGTATAAAGCATATTGCAGAATTTAAAGTGTTCCTGAGTACTATCTATGGAAAACATAAGAAAAATGTCTACAGTTTTGAGGACAAAGTGTTGTGATCAAGGAACCAGATCACATGTTCCTTTGGGCTATCTTTCACTTTCAGCAATGGTTGAAAGACAAATGTCAGTATGTAAGTTTTAGAAAATAAGCCATTCATATAACATTTTATTTATTTTTATTTATTTAAAAAAATTTTAAATATATTAGGCTGACATTGGTTAATGGAATTACATAGGTTTCAGGTGCACAATTTATTTGTATATTGTATTGCATGTTCACCACCCCAAGTCAAGTCTCCTTCCATCACCATCTATCCCCCTCTTACCCTCTTCTCCTTTCCCTCATCCCCTTTCCCTCTGGTAATCACCGTACTATTGTCTGTGTCTCAGTTGTTGGTTTTTCACCCAGTCCCCCAACCCCCTTTCCTCTGACAGCTGTCAGTTTGTTCTTGCTATCTGTGAGTCTGTTTCCATTTTGATTGTTAGTTTGTTCTGTTCATTAGAATCTACATATAAATGAAGTCGTATCGTATTTGTCTTTCTCTGACTGGCTTATTTTATATAGCATAATACTCTCTGGGTCCATCCATGCTGTTGTGAAAGGTAAGATTTCCTTCTTTTTTATAGTTGAGTAGTACTCCACTGTATAAATGTACCACAACCTTTTTATCCATACATTTTAAACAGTATCCTGGTAATCAGAGAGATCAGATAAATGCAGAACTTTTCACAAAAGAACACAATCATGTATGAATAGATAAGTTAGCAGTATAAACATAAATGTAGCATAATTACCTGGTCCAGAATCCCATAATTTGCAGGAATATCCAGGAAGTTATTTGGGTGAAAGCGTGGGACAATGAGCATAGATTAATATCTCTATCTTACGGGGAGAATTTACAATTACTTCTTTGTTTATTATATCTAGAAATCAGAAAACTAACAATCAGTTAAGTGTATAAATGCTTGAAATAATATATTTTCTGAGTTACTAGTAGGTAATGGGGTTTAGTGTTTAGGTATCAAATGGATAAAGAACCGCAAAGGAAAGAAAACAAAATGCAAAATAGATAAAACTAAAATGAAACCAAATAAAACCAAATAACACCTACAAAAATGACAAATTCCTGTTAGAACAACATGCGCAAAGCAAATTACTTCTTTCTAAAAAACTTTTCAACTTGGGTAAATATAAAACTGCAATTATTTGCTGTTTAAAAGAAACATAGCTAAAATAAAGATATTTCAGTAATTTTTCATTATGTTTTATATTTGTTAGCCCAGTAGATTTTCATTTTCGACATTTATTCCAAAAGAGCAATCATGCATGTACATAGACATGAATATCTAAAAATATTCATTGCAGCATTATATGAAATACCAAAATAAAATAAAATATCAAAAATTAAAAACAACATCTATGAAATTTTGTGTTAAAATATAGGCATCTGTAATGTAAAATGTTCTGAAGTCATTAAATACTTGTGAAATATATAAATATTAAAATAATATTAAAACAAATTTAAGAAATGTATTTAATATAATAACTTGTTCTTGGCACATTAAGTGAAAAGGAGGAACAAGGTTATTAAAGTATATTTAGAATTTATCCAAGTAGTAACTGTATCAATATGTTAAGATCATAATGTTTTAATTCTTGCCTTTTTTATATTTCCATTTTTTTTACATTTAGTATGCACAGATTTTGAACCAGTAAACCAGTAAAGTCCCAAGAAAACAAAGATGAGTTGGTCACCCTAAGGCTAATGATGTGCCCACAGACACTTGCTACTAAGTGGTGCAGACAGGAGTTGAAACCAGGTTTGTCTGATGCACCTTCTACTCTCTACCATATTAGTCTGGAAGGTCATGGGGAGAGATGACAAGAAACTACTCAGGTTGCAGTCATGGATAATCTTCATTATGTTGCAGAGTTGATGAATTGAAAATGCCTGAAACATAGCACTTAAGTGTGGATTTCGATAATTCTCAGTCTAGAAATATGAAGTAGGCCCTGGCGGGTGTGGCTCAGTGGATTGAGTGCTGGTCTGCAGACCAAAGGGTCGTTGGTACGATTCCCAGTCATGGCACATGCCTAGATAGTGGGCCAGGTCCCCAGTAGGGGGTGTGTAAGAGGCAACCACACAGTGATGTTTCTCTCCCTTTTTTTCTCCCTCCCTTCTCCTCTCTCTAAAAATAAATAAATAAAATCTTTAAAAATATATAAATAAATAAATAAAAAGTGGGAGATCCAAGATGGCGGAGGAGTAAATGGAAATTACACTAACCTCCTCTCAGGACCACCCTGAAATTATAACTAAATTGTAGAGAAAACAGCCTGAATAACCAACTGAACACTATCTGGAGAGAAGCCTTATAGCCAAGGGCAGACAGAAGAAACCACTCCACCACAACATGACTGGTGGTGAGCACAGAAGAGGCATGAAAGGGTGGCTGGGCTCCCACCAAGCAGCAGCTTAAATTCTGGAGGGGCATTTCAGTAGCCGGGAGGTTTCCCCAGAGAAGTGTGGGGTCTAAACCCCAAGCTAGGCTCCCCAACCTACAGCATCAGAGCCAGAAAGGAACCCAGAGAATATCTAGCTGTGAAAAGCAGCAGAGTTTCTGCCTGCCAAAGAGACATGGCTGGAGACACAGGAACCCTCTTAAAAGGCCAATGCACAAAATTTCATTTGCAGCCACTTACCCTGGGCTCCAGCAGAAGGAGGGCAGAGTGGACTAGAGATGCTTGAAGAGAGTCAGGGGTTGGTGGCTCTGGGGAGAGAACTGAAGGAACAGCCACTAGGATCTCTGTGCTGAGTCATTCTGCATACTATAGAAGCCATCTTTCTCAGGCCAAGCACTCATCTCTAAGTGGCATCAGCCTGAGGGGAAGCAGTAGCCTCACCCACAGGAATTACTCTGCCCCACCTTGTGGTACTTAAGCTAGGCTGCTGATTAAAGCTTAAGGCTATAGCACTGATTAGTTTGATAACTAAGGTGGAAAATACAAAGAAGCAGCCAAAATGGAAAGACGAAGAAACAGACACCAAAAGAAAGAACAAAGGAATTCTCCAGAAGAAGAACTAGATGAAATAGAGGCAATTTATCAGATAGAGAGTTTAGAGTAATGATTATAAGGGTACCCAACAGCATGAAAAAAAGACATAGAAACCATAAAAAAGGACTAGTCAGAAATAAAGAATGAATATCTGAAATAAATAATACACTGGAAGGAATAAACAGTAGGTTAGATGAAGCAGAGGACTGAATCAGTGATTTGGAAGACAAGGTAGAAAAAACACCCAGGCAAAGCAGCAAAAAGAAAAAAAGAATTTTTTAAAAAATAGGGAAAGCTTAGGAAACATTTTGGACAACATGAAACATAATAGCATCCACATCATGGGAATATCAGAAGGAGAAGAGAGCAGGCAAGGGATCGAGAGCCTATTTGAAGAAATAATAACCGAAAACTTCCCTAATCTGGTGAAGGAAAAAGACATACAAGTCCAGGAAGCTCTTGGACCCAAAGAGGCATACATACACTGAGTCACATAATAATTAAAATGACAAGGCTTAAAGACAGGGAGAGAATCCTACAAGCCACAAGAGAAAAGCAGGTAGTTATCTACAAGGGAGCACCAATTAGACTGTCAACTGATTACTCAACAGAAATATTTCAGACCAGAAGGGAGTGGCGTGAAATATTCAAGGTGTTGAAAAGCAAGGACCTACAACCAAGGCTACTCTACCCAGCAAGGCTATCATTTAAAATCAAAGGAGAAATAAGGAGCTTCCCAGAAAGCTAAAGGAGTTTGTAAACACAAAACCAGTACTGCAACAAATGTTAGAAGGTTTGCTTCAAGAAGAAGAAGAAAAGAGGGAAAAAATCTAACAATAAAATGGCACTAAATACGTATCTATCAATAATCACCTTAAATGTAAATGGCTTCAATGCTCCAACCAAAAGACATAGGGTAGTATAATGGATAAGAAAACAAGACCCATATATATACCACCTCCAAGAGACATATCTCAGATAGAAAGAGACACACAGACTGACAGTAAAGGGATGGAAAAAGATACTTCATGCAAATGGAAAGGAAAAAAAAAAGCTGGGGTAGCAGTACTTATATTTGACAAAGTAGACTTTAAAACAAAGGCTATAGTAACAGACAAAGAAGGACACTTCATAATGATAAAGGGAGCAATACAACAAGAGGATATAACCCTAGCAAACATTTACACACCCAATATATGAGCACGTAAATATGTGAAGTAAATCTTGATGGACATAAAGGGAGAGAATGACAGAAATACAGTCATAGTCAGGGATTTGAATACCCCATTGACTTCAATGGATAGATCTTCCAGGCAGAACATCAACAAGGGGACAGCACTGGCCTTAAATGACACACTAGGTCAAATGGAATTAATTGATATCTTCAGAGCATTTCACTCCAAAGCAGTAGAATATAAATATACATACTTTTCAAGTGCACATAGAACATTTTCTAGGATAGATCACATGTTAGGACACAAAACAAGTCTAAATAAATTTAAGACAATTGAAATCATATCAAGCATCTTCTCTGACCACAGTGTTATGAAACTAGAAATCAATCACAAGAATAACACTGAAAAACACACAAGGACATGGAAGCTAAATAACATGTTATTCAACAATGAATAGGTTAATAATGAGATCAAAGAAGAAATCAAAAGATACCTTGAAACAAATGAAAATGAGGACACAACAATACAAAATCCTTGGGACAGTGGGAAAGAAATCCTAAGGGGGAAACTCAGTATTACAGGCCTATTTCAAAAAAACAAGAAAAAGCTCGAATAACTAATCTAACTTCACACTTAAAGGAACTTGAAAAAGAACAACAAACAAAACCCAAAGTGAGTAGAAGGAAGGAAATAAAGATCAGAGCAGAAATAAACAAAATAGAATAAAAAAAATGATACAAAAGATCAATGAGTCCAAGAGCTGATTCTTTGAAAAGATAAACAAGATTGACAAACCTTTAACCAGTCTCATTGAGAAAAAAAGGGAAAGGACGCAAATAAATAAAATCAGAAATGAAAGAGGATAAATAACAACTGACACCAAAGAAATACAAAGGCTTGCAAGAAAATATTATAAACAACTATATGGCAACAAACTGGACAACCTGGACGAAATGGATAAATTGCTAGAAACATACAATCTTCTAAAACTAAATCAGGAAGAATCAGGGAATCTCAACAGATAGATTACACCTAGTGAAATTGAAGCAGTCATCCTAACACTCCTAACGAACAGAAGCCTTGGACCTGACGGCTTCACAGGGGAATTTTACCAAACATTCCGAGTAGAACTAGAAATATAAAGTTCCCTGAACTGAAAGGATGGTAGTATCTATGGCAGTGGTTCTTGAAGTGGGTCCCAGGACAGGGAGCAACAGACCCATAGGGGAACTTGTCAGAAACGCCACCTTGCAGGTTCCATCCTAACCCTACTGAATCAATAATTCAGGGGGTGAAATCAGCTACCTGTGCTTTAGAAAGACCTCCAGAGGTTCTGATATATGCTGAAATGAAGAACCACTGATCCGGGGAGAGGGCACGGGGATTGGGTGCTTTCAAAATTTCCTAGATTCCAGTGTGGACCCAGGGATGAGAAGCACAGCTATGGACCTCTGAACAGCAGTTCTCAACCCTGGCTGCAGATGAGAGACACCTGGAGACCTTTTAAAAGTCCAGATGCCCAGGTGGCTGGGCCGATTACACAGAAATCTCTGGGGTGGCATAAATATTTTTCAAATCTCCCTAGATGACATCGTTATTGATGTCAAGCCAAGACTGAGAACCACTGCCTTTATCCCTTAAAGGCTGTAGAATTCCACAGTGAAGGTAACAGGTGTGCTTCCTCACTGCCAAATGGCAGAGATTTTTCCATCAATATGGGCCCTGAGACTTGCAAATGGTAAAAGGTAACCGAACTACATTCTGTGCATGTCAGTTACTGGATCTGCTTGGGATATGTCTGTTAAGAATGAGATTATGGAACTTTCTGGAAAGACAGGTGGGGATATATCCTGTGGGACCATCAGACTCCTTTGGAAGATTTGGACATCTTCTCGAGGAAAGAAAGTCAATAGATATATCATAAAATGTGAAAGTGATTTTTCAGTGAAATGACAGGATTGTTATGAGGGTGTTCCCAACTCTGCCCTTTGCTGAGAATATTCCAGGGCATAGGTTCCTGATTTGAATACAGTCATGGATCTCACCTGGACTCAGTCCTTCTGGACAGTGGACATTGACTTCATGGGCCAAAACTTCCCATTTGCATTCCCAAAATTAATGTTTAATATTTCTCCAAGACTAGTAAGCAGTGACAATAGGGAAAAAATAACCTTTATATTTTTCTTTTTTTGGGGTCATGAAAACTCTTGAAAAGGAGGACTGTCTGAAATGAATTCTGCATTGAGCCATGCTGTGGTAGAGCAGAGAAAGTCCTGGAACTCAAATTCTTTTTATTTCTTTTACTATCCAAGCTGTGAATTTCAAAAATAACAAGTCATTATAAAAGTGAAACATAAGATTCTTCACAACCACTGTTTTAATCATTTTAAAACCTTCCATAACTTGAAGTAACTAAAACACTTCTTTTTAATAGTTAATGCTCACTGCATTATTAGTACTTTCTGGACATTAAAATAAGACAGCATGAATATTATCTTGTAGGATCCATGTGGGGCGTTTTGTATTCATTCACTCAGCGCGGGCTGTACGTTAAGGACTCGAATGGTTGCTGAAGGTCTGGAGATGAATGACGCATTATTCCTGCTTTCAAAGAGCTCACAGTCTGAGTCAGGTAATGTGACGTAGTATATGCCGCGAGAAGGAAAATACACCGAAAGGGCGCCTAGCCCCGTGTGGGAGGGCCAGAGAGTGGGAGGAAACCACCGGGAGCTACCGGAAGAGGTGGTACTTGACCTGAACCAGAAAGAGCAGTGGGAATCAGCAAGCGCAGCTTAACTGAATTGCACTGTTATTTAATCTTCATGATGACTCTGTGAAATGGGCATTATTAGTCACACCTCACAACCAGGAGATATAGGCTAACCAGTTCATACAACTAAGCAGTTATATATACATGCATACAAATACTTTTACAGAGTACCAGTATAGAGGCTAACTGGTTTATATAACTAAATAATAATATATACACCATCTTACATATGTATTTATAAAATATATTTGTATATTTGTATAAAATATATGTATAATATAATAAATGTATAATAAATAATATAAAGTTTATATATTATACATATATAAATTAGTGTTTATATGTTACTAGTCATTATGTATACATAGTGCAGCATGTTCCTGGTGTCCAATTTCTGAGCTGTGCATTTCCCTCTGTTTTTATCAGCATGCACAAAGACGAACCCCAGCTCTAAACTGAAATAATCTCTTAGTGGATGTTCTCACTATCAACAAATTTGAACATATTAATTTGAATGTTGAGAAGGAGAATCTGATAGCACTGGAGGAGCCAAGGCTTGTGTGTGCAAAACTATATGAGATTTGTAAGTTAGAACAAATCAACTACCAACTGAACACTGAGTCCTTGTAAATGGGACCTGTTGGGCCTCATTGAACTCCAGGGTCGTCATCTTCATGCCCAGCCTGGAAATACTTCTGACATGAACGGAATATTTCGGTGTTAACAAGTAAGGAAGCTTGGTAAAATCTCTATGTCCTTTTATCTTTATGGACTTTAGCCTCACTTCTCTTTTACTAGAATAGGGTAAATATATTCGTACATGAGGCAGTAAGAATATCTGTTGTCAGAGACCTAGTTGACTTCGAAGATCTAACAAGGTGTCTTTGGAAAAGTCACTTAAGTTGCTTTCTGAACCTCTCTTTATTTGATGAAAGAATGACGATACCCATGTCAAAGTGTGATTGTGAGGTTCACATAATGATAAGGACAATTAGAAGATCCTTAAACAATTGTTAACTATCCCCTCCCCATCCTTTCCTTTATAGGTCGAGACCATAATGCCCTCAGGTTTAATCTTTCTGATGCCTTCTTATGTTTACTCTAAGCTATAATAGTTCAACTAAAAATGTATCCTTTATTTCTGAGATTTGATTTTGGCCCTTGGATAAGCTGATTGTTCTGGTTAATATCGCAAATGGAACAGGTGATAATTAAGATTTCAGTCTTATCACTGAAATCAGTGAACTATTGACTTATTTCTAAAAACGGCAATAACTTTCTGAAGTAAGATGCTTTTCTCACATGCCTAAATCTGAATTTGGAATGGCAACAAAATCTAAAGCTTTTAAAGCACAATAAATCTATACAATGTTGTCCATCATGCCCCTTCCCAGAACCAGGTAGAAGACCATATTGTATGACAGAAAAATGGAAGAAAAAAAAAAGACAAAGTATGGTTGGCTGTATTCAGAATTCTAAATACGTAATTTGAATTACTCTAATAATTCAAAATTTCGAAGGTCCATTTTATTTCAAAGAAAACCTCTTAGGCTAATTTGGGTTGGAGAGGGCTGTGCTCTCTGGCCAGGCGTCCCAAAGCATGATTTATTCTTGCAGCATTTCTATGAGATGTTTTTTTTTCCTTTCTTCCAAATTTTGTGGAAATGCCAAGCCTCTTTCTTCAAAAATTCAATACAATTTGGCTCAGAAATACAAGGCAGGGGAATAGGATACCAGTTATTTAATTCTACACTGCTTCTCTCACCCCTGCCTAACCTTTTATTTAAAAGATTTAAAACTAATTTTCCATATAGAAACGTTTCGCCTTTTGATGTTTTTGGATATTCCTGAAATCCTCCTCTAAAGCACTGAAATGTAATATAGTATTCACAGGTGAAAACTACTTACTCTTTGAAAACAGCATTTCTTTTGGCTCAGCCAAAAATACAGGAATGTTTTCACTTCCCACTAAAGAGAAAAATGATTTCACGAAGTAAGTCTCACCTTTGAGGAATAACATCAAAATGTCAACTTTTAGCTTTGAGAAGTCACCAACTGTAAGTTAATATTTATGCACAGCCCCATGTCTGAATCAGAAAACCTCGCTAAACACATCTGACATCTGATACTTGTGGCAAACCCAGTGGCACGACGCTGTTGGGAAGAACTGGCTGGGTTTTGATCTCCTCAGAATAACTGTGTCTTGGAAATACCGTGCCAACTCTGAGTCTCAGTCATCATGCCTTGAAAATGGGACCCATCACCCTCTGTTCCCTCGGATTCTATAGTGACAAGGCAATAAGCCAGGCAACCAGCAGGCTCTCCCCCCATGCTGAGGGCCTTCTCCTTCACTGCCCGCCTCATTTCCTAGATCCAGAGCCAGCTCATAATTTTGTTTCAGCATTTACAGTAGAAAGAAGTATGGCCCCTCAATGACGTCTTCAGTTCTGAAGCCTGGGAATACATTACTCAGCATAGCAAGAGAAATTTTGCAAATGTGATTAAGGGTCTGTAGGTGAAAAATTATGTTGGACTATCCAGGTGAGCCCAATGTAACTGTGCAAGAGTCCTTATGAGTGGAAGAAGGAGCTCACATAGAGAAGAGGCTATCCTGTTGGCCTTGAAAATGAAGGAAGGGGCCATGAACTAGGCATTGTAGGTATTCTCTAGAAGCTGGCATGGGCAAGGAAATGGATTCTCTCCAGACCCTCCAGAAGGACCATGGAACTGCTAATACCTTGGCTTTAGCCCAGTGAGACCCATCTCAGATATGAGATGTTCAGAATGCAAGATAATACATTCGTGTTGCTTGAGGCCACTAAGTTTGGGCTGAGTTGACAGAGCATGCGTAGGAAACAAATGCGGAACTTTGGTATAGCCGTGTCCCAGCTGCTGAGTGAGAAGTGCGGGCAGTGGCTGAAAAAGTGCTTCTAACCGTGACTGTCTAGCTCCTTAAAGAACGCAGGAGAGACCGATGGAGTAATGGTTGTTTCTCTTTCTGAGACAAAAGGCTGAGGCTTCTAGAGCAGAATGAATGGGTTGACATAGACCAAACATTTAAGTACCATTTCCTTTTTTTTTCTCATAAAAAAGGTCTTTCGTGTTTTAGCAGAATCAAGTAAATATAACTTCTTTCTGGGAATATGACCCTATAGATAGTTACAGTGCTCATCTTTCAAACTCCTAAGATACTTGCTGCCCCTAGTTTCTAAAAAAAGTTCAAGCTCATGATTTTGTGTCGCCTTTTACAACAAATCCTTACTGAACCTGAAGCGAAGCCATAAAACATGACCTCTGGAATTTTATAACTCTCAGGGGAGGTGTTCAGTCCAAAACAAATTCAAGTGAAACCCTTTGGATTTGTGCTTAAACTCTGAACCGTGGCCATTTCAAGGGGGTAGTTTCATAATTTTGAGGTCCAACAAACCGTTTCTGTGTTCCTATGCAGAGACAGAGAGAGAAAGACCACAAGATAGAGAGAGAGAGAGAGAGGAAGAAGAGGAGAGAAGAGGAAGGGGAAGGGGGGAGGGGAGGGGGAGGAGAGGCCAACCTGGGATAAGAGGAAAGAAAAATCTCTTGCCTTATTGTTGGAAGTGCCTCCTCAGAACAGCCAGAGTGAACATCTGTGATGTGCCTTTTTGGACTATCACTCGGACTCAAACCATTTCTATGAAATGCCACAGAAAGTGTTAGAATATCCAATTAGTGGTGATATAGTGGAGCTGAGAAAGTGTCATTTGCCTAGGTGGCCCCCCAAATTCCTCTTGCCTTTTAGCCAATGATACTTATTTCAGTAACAGCTCAGAGACCAAGAGGCATCTCCTTCTCCCTCTTCATGACCGAACTGTGAGGAACTCCCCAGCATCTTTCTCAAGTCTCTGGAGCCTGGGCGTGGTGAAGGCAAAGGAGGGTGCTCTGTGGAGGGTGGGTCTGAATAACAAAGAGCTGCCTGTGGGTCTCTGAGAAATCTCATGCAGGAACACAGTCAAACTTTCTGTGTTTGGCTCAGAGGGCCACAGAAAAGGAGAGAGAGCAAGTGAGCGCTCGGCGTAAAGCAGATCCTCTGATATTCAGGGTGGAGAAGAGGATTCCACGTTGCTGGTAATCCACCTGGAGCCAAGGCCTCTGGGGCCCACCTTGGTCCTCTGGTGGATGCTTTCAATCTGCCCTGGCTTTAGGGTTAGAAATATCTTCACAAGTCACATGCCTGTTAAACCTACTACAGATGCAATTAAGGTAGTTTTAAGTCCCTGAAGACTGGAGGTGCCCAAATATGTAGGTGTAATGAGCATTTACCAAGGATGTTATAGAGAGCATTCAAAATACTAACTGGGCGATTAGATACAACATTTATTCAACTTGTTAGCAAATGTTCTTTAAACCTACTGCATTCCATGCTCTAGGCTGCATATCACATTGTATTAAAATATCTGCCTTAAATGTTTAAAATTTTATTATTCTATTAATTTTGATATAGACGGCAAAGGAGAATAATCAAATAGATGTAGGAGTCATGGTCTTCATGTTGTGGAAGATATAGGAAAAAAGTTCAAAAAGTGATGGATCATTTCAAAAGGCCAGTAACAACAACAATAATATTGCCATCTGGGTCAGGTTTGTATATATTGCATGTAACTTAATCTTTCAACAAAACTTTGTAGAAAGTATGATTACCCTGTTCTGCATATATAGAAATTGATGCTCAGAGGTATTGCCTAAATTACCCGAGGTCACAGAGCTACTAATACCTGGAACAAGTATTCTATGCAGTTCTTCCCGTATACACAGGTTGGTAACGAGTTAGCATATTGTCTTTTGCCTATGGAATTACAGAATGGTAGACATGGAAATAGAGCAATTACATTTATTTATCTGAAGGCAAATGGAGTGCCCTTCCAAAACAAGTCAGCCGCAAGTTTCGTTTTATAAATGGAGATTTGCTTACTCTCACCTGGGATAAACTCGATGGCAAGTCAGTTGGCACTGGGTGCTTGCAAAACATTACTTAAGGCAAATTGGTTCAAATACAAAACAAACAAACAAACAAAAAACTGGTTCTTAATGCTGACACTTTGTTGATGATGTAAGAAGCTCTCGATTAGCTAAAGTTGGGATTATTTCTGATGTTTCAGTACCTGAGGAATTCTTGGAAGATACAGCAGTAAGGGAAACCAGCCTGCATATATCCATAAAATACTGGCTTAGGCACTTTCATGCACTTCAACTTGTTCATTTCCTCAGTGGTCTCAAATGGTCAATGCTACTAACTCCATTTTTGCAGGAAAAAAAAACAACAACATTGAAATTCAGTATTTTGTTCCAGATCACGCAGATTATTAGACTACTGAAGGTGGTTATTTAGTCAAAGGCCTGCAGCTTACGCATAACTATGCATTTATATAATATGGCAACTCAAAACGCTTTTCTGGGTTACACTGTGACTCCAACCATCCCTTTGTAATAGTATTTTTATGGGGAAAGATGCTCTGAATTCCAAACAAGAGATGTTGAAAGATGAAGACCTTGTGTGCTGGCTAGAACCAACGTTTTTTGGACCAATAAAATCCATACCAACCCTATGGTGAAGAAAATCAAACATCAATCACTCAACACTGAACCATATGTCAATGGATCTGTGGTTGAGAGCCCTGGGAACCACTGAGCAGTGACGATGTGTGGATTTACACACCTGGACTTGGGAGACAGCCCTCTAATCTGAGTCCCAACCCTGTGGATTCTGTCCTGGGCTTGGGCAGGAAAGGGATCTATAGGCAAGGAAGGGATGAAAAATTCCTGGAATAGCTTCGGTTCCATGCCATGTTCTTCCCCAGAGGGTGATGCTGAGGAGCAACTGCTAGGCCGTGTGTGCCCAAGGAGGGTCTCATGGGAAGGAGTGACTCCTTTTGGCTGGGGCTTCCTTCATACAGAGTATCCCTGTTTGGCACAGAAGATGCCTTTCGCATTTCCGTCCTTTCTAAGAATGGAGCTCTGCTGGGGGAAGAGGATTTGGGGCCTCAATGAAGCGATGCCTACTTCTGAGAAAGACTAAGAAGCGGCAGTTCTTTCATGAGGCTGCATATGGAAAAGAGATTAGACCAGGCTCTGCCTTAGGGCAAGGCCGCATCAGGGCTCTGGCCTTGACTATAGTAAACACAGTAAACGAATCTGCACTTGTCCTCTGCCTCTGGCTGCCACAGTCAGTCCTCACTCCCCATCCTCCCCAGCCAGGAGCAGTAATTTAAAACAGCAGAGTCACTGGACTTTAAAACCTCAGGGAGGGCAGAAGCAAAGAGGGGTTCAAAATCTAAGGAGAAACGGATGTTTGAGAGGGGCAAATTTTGAAGCTCAAAGCCAGCTAAAGCTCGTTTAGTCACAGTTTATTAGAAAGCCAAATGAAACCACAAGCAGGGACTAGCCCTGTCCTATTTTAAATGGACTTTCCATTCCCTTTGTCCTGGTTAAATGTGACTTGGTTAAAATGAAACTGGGAAATGTTCTGTCCTAATTTTATAAAATACAATATTTTATACAGCTTTCTTTAAGTATCAAACTCCAAATATTTAATTTTGGATCTTTGGCTTTACATCCACTTAGTATTACATTATTATTGAATATTTTCATTGTCTAACGTTCATATAATGCTATTGCATTTATTATTACTATTATTAATAAAAAAAATTAGCTGTTGCAGTTGTAACAGTAGTAGTGGTGGTGGCAGATTTGCATGTTACAGCTTTGGACCCAAATCGCTACCTGGTTTCTTGTCATAGTGAGCTGGAATATATTTGGGAAATGTGACAGCTTCTTAGTACAGGTGCGTAGCGTCGATATATAGTATATGTAGATTCCCAATTACCTATCTCAGCCTCCCTGTCCTTAGGTCCTACCCTAATCCCACTCAGACAAGAGAAATGAAAAACTTAACATGTGGACATTGCAAATAAATAAAATAATGTAAAAGAATGTGAAATAAAAAGGTTTCTGTTCTTCCCTTAAATTCTATTCCCCCTAGGTAACTATTACCATCAGTATCTTACCTATTCTTACATGTTCAGTACTTATTCATTCCAGCACATACAAATGTCTCTCATGATCAAATGGATAATTTATATACACACAGACACACACACACAGGTACACACGACTCTGTGGTTCGCTCTGTTCCCCTAATGAATACCATATTTTGGAAAACTTTATCAACTCCTATGTATGTTTTATTTTTTAAATAACTTCTTAGTGTTTAATTGTAAAGATGTACCCTAAATTATTTAACTAGTATTCTATTTATGGAAACTGAGTTTCTTAAGCTAGAAATTATGGGACCGCAGACACATACATCTTTCTCACTGTACAAAGATATCTATAGGATAATTTCTGCTTTTTTATTAAAGAGTTTATGGATGATTTTTGCTTCAGATGGAAGGCTGTCTGAATCCCTCTTGTTATAATGGCCAAAGGAGAGAAGCAAGAGAAATATGTACATGTTCAGAAGAGAAAAAAGCCAAGAGAGCAATTATTCCAAAAGAGGGATCCAGATTTGTGAACAGAAAAAACAAAGAGAAAAAAGGGACCAGGGAATGTTTGCTCCAGTTCAGCTCTGTTCAGAATTCCTTTAAGTCGTCTATCAGAAGCCCTGACATCAACATCTCATTTTTGGAGACCTCTGACTCTTGTTGGAGACCTTCTCTATCTTCCCAGGGTGGCTAGAGGAGGCCTTTGGAGAGGAGGACTTGAGCTCCCCCTAGAGGTTACACGGCATAGGCTGGATGAAAGAATACACATTATATCAATTGAAGGACATTTTTAAAAGAAAATACAGCAGTAAAAACAGCCGGTCACATGTGTGCCTCTTCCCCTGGTGTCTTGATTCATGTGCACACATTTTTGCATAATTGCAGTGATGGCCTAGATTTAATTTTGTATTCTGCTTTTTTTTCTCACTTAATATTATATAGTAAATGTTTTTCCATGTGGCTACATAATCTTTCTAATTACCATTTTAATGACTTCATAATACTCCTTTCAGTTCACATATTGTAATTTATTTAACCACTCCCTATTGTGGACATTTTAGATTGTTTCCAGACTTTTACTAATATAGAAAATGGTGCATACAATTTCTGTTGTTTTCCCTTTTTTAACTGAGTTTCTTAGATTAATGAGTGAGTCAAAGGATAGGGTTGATTCATAGCTCCTGATAAACGTGGTTCTGCTGATTCCATAAACAGCAATGCCTCTGGCATGGCATCAAGATACTAATTTTTTTTAACTTCTGCAAAAAAAAAAAAAGCCTTTTTTTTTTTTAACTTCTGCAAGTGCAATAATATAACCTGACACTGCCTTTCCCTTTCTACTAATTCTTCTCTACTTTCCACCCAGCCAACTCATGCTTTTAGCTTTTGGTTGATCATTTATTCATCAAAATCCCTCGAGAACCTAGTATTTGCTAAGGGATTTGCTCTAGAATCGTGTTTTCTTGGTAACATTGCGAGTCTTACAGAAAACAGAAACAAAAGATGAGAATGCATCACATTGCTGAATCCATTGTTTTTAATCTCAAAAAAAAATCAGACTTTGCAAGACCACAATTATCAGATTGAAGGAAAATGTAGGTTGGAGAAAAATCTGTTAGCACAACCCAGCTTTTTGCTGCAAGATTGCTGAACAAAAAGAGAAGTGAGATGAACAAAGAATGTAGAGCTGACCAAAGCCAAGCACTGTTGGATGAGTCGGAGTCCACCAGCAGGAAAGAGATGGCAATGGGGTCTTAGAACCAGACCATTTGTGTTGAAATCCTAACTCTGTCCGTTACAAGCTGTGACTTAAATATTTATTTTTTTTAATTAATTAATTAATTTTTTTTTTTTACTTTTCTCTTTGGCTTCTAGACAACTTTTAAAGCACAGGCAAAATGTCACCTATGTCTTTTACTGCCCCCAACTTCTTCACAAAACAACAAAAAAAGTTCTCCTTTACTTGGTAGTCAGAACCTGTTTGTGGAAGACCTCTCTTACAGTGCCCATTACCTGTCTATACTAGAATAGGGGGTTCTTGGGAGACACAGGCCATCTCTTCCTCCCCCTGGTGCCTCCAGCATCTAACATCTAACTTAGTACCTGACCCATTTTCAGTACTTGGCATATGTTTGTTGAATTTAATGACCTGAATTGAATGTTTAAGTAATTATGGCACATCAACAGGAGGAAATATTATGCAGCAATTGAAAAGATAATTAAAAAGACTGCATAGCTTGGTGGAAATATGTTTATGGTAGGTTTAATGTGAACATGCAAAGTGGTGTTTGCATTATGATTCTCACTGACTAAAAATTCTCAGGCTGGGTGCTAAAGAGATCCAGAGGAATAAGAAAAGCTGTCTATCTCTAGTAAGCCATGGCTGACGCTGTCCTGAGGGCAGGTGTGTATAAGGGTTATCACGGTGTGAGGGCAACAATGGCGGGTGTGTGCCGCGCTCAGCAGAGGGATTACACAGAGCACTTCATGTGGGGCTGGAGGGTAACTAGGAGTCAAAGACAAGATACTGAACAAAGAATTTGTTTAAATGGGAGAAATATTGGGGAATGAGAAGGCATTGTATTTTAGACAAATCATTAGAAATTTCTGTGATGGTGGGGAGCAGATGACACGAAAAGCAAGTATAGAGTTGAGTTCTACTGTAGGTGCCTCGCTATGGTGCTTGATCTTCAATGTGTAGAGTCCAGCCCACGGCTCTCACACCACGTGTGGCCCAGGGTGGCTGTGAATGTGGCCCAACACAAAATCATAAATTTACATACAATCTTTCTTTGTTTTTTGCTCATCAGTTTTCATTAGCATTTGTGTATTTAATGCATGGCCCAAGACAACTCATCTTCTCCCAGTGTGGCCCAGAGACACCAAAAGGTTGGACACCCCTGACAGCGAGAAGTCATCAAAGATTCTTGAGTAGGGGAGTGGCATGATTGCATTTGTCTTTATGACAATAACCCTAGCAGAGCAAAATGGATGAACAGAAGGGGCAAATGTCCAGGACAAGTACACCAGGGAGAAGGCTACATCTGTCTGCTTCAGGTGCGAGAGAACAGGCCAAATGGTGGATCTGGAGTAGGGGCAAATTTAGTAGACCTTTAAAGGAAGCGTAGGCAAGACTTAGTGATTATGGAATGTTGGGAGGTGAGTGACGGGAGGATTCTAGGGTGACTTGTGGTGACAGAAAATTTGTAAAAATGTCTGAGGAGCGGATCCATGGTAAGAGGGTGGGTGGGTCAGAATGGGGGAGTGGGGAGATGTTGGGTTTAGTTTTGGACATGTGGGTTCTTGGTGCCCGTGGGCCTCATGCCATTAGGAGGCTGGTATGTATTCAAATGCTTCTAGATTCTCAGGAGATAATTTCTGGCCCAAAGATGTCCTTAAACTGGGTCTCACAAGTAATCCCACACTTTATTTCCATGAAGAATAGGAAGCATGCTACACAAGGAAGTATTCTGACTTGAAACCTGGGCTCTCCCTCATCAGCTGGGAGCGAATTATTTTACCTGGTTAAGCGTCAAATTCCTGATCTGCAAATTAGAGTAATAGCTCTTGCCTCATAGGGTTGTATGAGAATGAGATGAGATGAGATGAGATGAAGCAAGAAAAACATCTGTAGGAAGGGCCCAGTAAGTGTCTGTTCTATGCCCCACCCCCTGCACTCACTCTTTTTCCCCCACAGAAGAAAAGTAAAAAACTCAGAACAAGAGTAAAAAACTGAAATAAAAACTAACACACTTGCCTTTAAAACAAACATCCAATAGATGTCTGTTCACTGATGGTTGATTTCTCTAGTGCTGGTCTAGTTCTTGGGGTCAAGTGTTAGTATCATGCAGGGGCTAGGTCTTCTCTTGAGTTATAGCCAGTCTGTTTTCCAAACAAAGGTTGTTCCAGGGATGAAATCTGGACTTCCTCAATGTGAGTATTGCCAAGGTCCAATCTGTATCAATATTCCAATATGGCGGCTTCATTTCACTCTCTTCTTCTCTGACCAGAGAGTAAGACCTTTGATTTCTCTTGCTGATTGGAATTGAGTTCCATTTATATATATCTCCATACAATTTGGTAATAGTAATAAAATAATAATTTCCATTTTGAGGGCTTGCTTTGTTAGTACCTTAGGTACATTACTTCTTTTCATCCTTGCAACAAACTTACGTGATTTTATATTTTGTCATATTACAAATGATTGAGCTGACATAGAGAGTCGAAGCGACTTGTCCAAAACTTCAAAGAAAGTAAGTGAAGGACCTAGCTTTTGAAAGCACATCTTTTGAATCCAAAGCCCTTACTTATAACCACTATCTTTCAACCAAGATGACATTCTCTCTGCCATTTGCCATGCCTGGGTGGGAGAAGGAGAGAGAGAGAACTTGAGATAGGTTCCAAGAAGCAAGGAAGGATTGTATATATGTGTGTTTTAATTGCTGTTACACATGAATCATAAGGCATTCTTGTTTCTCCATAAAGGGAGTCACAAGGACAAGCAAACAGAATGGCATTTATCTATGATTAAAAAATTATGACCATTTATATGCAAATGAGTGCTGGTCTTATGTGTCTGGAAGACTGAAGAGGATTGATTACACAGAGTGAGACATTTGGGGCTTTCTTCTTTTCTGTGCACTCCCAGAGCAAGCGTAAAGTTTCAGTAGCAGCTGCTGGGGTGCTTAGGAACAAGGTTGGTTACCTGGGGTTGTTTCCTAAGATACAGTCACAACTGCATGGTTTTGTTCATGCTCTTCCCTGTGCCTGGTATACATTTAGCTGAAAAATACTACCAGTGTCCCTAATCAAATACTGTGTGCTCCAAGAAAGCCTTCAACACCATAACTTTCATTTCAGCATAGTCTCTGTAGTGGCATAGATCATGTTCATTCATTCATTCATTCATTTATTCATTCATGTATTGATTTGACACATGTTCACCAAGTGCCTTCTTAGTGCCAGGCATTGTCCTAGACACAGGTGAAGTTTTCACCTGAACCCAGAGCAAATGAACATAATAAAATCACGAATCTCTTATGGAGCTTACACTGACTGGAGAAAACAGGCAAATAAAGAAGGAAGCAAAAAATAAAAACAAAAACCAAACAAACACAAAAAACAACCATACAATTTCAGGTAACGGTATGTGCAGGAAGGAAAATAAACCAGGTTGGTGGGTGGTCAGGTAAATCCCTCTGAGGACAGTTTTATGAATAATGACCTCAGCAAAGCTAGGAAAGAGGCCATGTAAAGACTGGGGGTCGGAGACTGGGGGAGTTCAGGGTAGCTTCTATAACGGTGTGCCATGTGAGGAAGGAAACCGCAATCAGTAATGAAAATGGTGGTGATGATGCCAATGGCCATGGTATGACTTACTCCTGAGTATCTGCTGGGGTCTAGTCACCATTGTGGGTATTTGCATTCGGTATTTCCCACAACAGCCCTACGAGGAAAATATTATTGTCTCTGACTTGCATATGAAGCAAAATCCTTAGAAAAATAAAACAACTTGCTCAGGTCATGTAGCCAGTGAAGGACATTAGCTGAAACTCAACCTCCAACTTGTCTCCAAAACCTATAACCTTCAATGGCCCATTTTCTTTGCATTCCCAGCACTTAATATGGGGTCTAGCATTATAAATACTTAATAATTTGATATATGGATGAAGGAATGACTTCATTACCCTAATATCCTATTAAAGTCATGTAATATGACTGTTTAAATTTTTGGCAAGTCTGAGACTGGAGTATATTTAGGTATTTGAGAAGTACTGCATTTCTGAGAGGATGGTGGGCTAGAGCATGAAGACCCCAATGGCGAATAACATCATTGTTAAGGGTCACATAGGGGTATGAAATGAAGCACGGTGTTTCCATCTATTCTCCCTCCATCACACCCATCTCTTCAGTGAGGACAACTGTCCTGCTCCAAATCACTATACAAACAGTCCTGTAAATATATAAACACACACATCCAAACACATATACACACACATGTACCAGAGACACAAGCACATTCCCACAACCAAACAAAGATACACATTACTGGTACAGAGTAACAAGCAGACAGGCACAGCTGTATGCCAAGATGCACACTGACACAGAGGATACACAAATGCTCACGCACTCACATAACACCACACATAGAGAGGCACCCCAGAGACATTCACCTCGCGCACACCCAGGTGGAAACCTGTGTACATCAACGTGAAGGCAGACTGCAGCACAGCCAGCTGGGCTACAGGTTCCAGTGTTTGGTTCACAGACGTGGGGAAGGGGCCAGGGATTCGCTGCTTCTCCCTCTCTTTTGTTGTTGTGGCAACAGTCAAGTTCTCCAACACTTAATTCTCCCACCTCCAATTGCTTCTTTCCCTTCCTCAGATTCTCCTAGAGGGACTGATTGTCTGAGCCCCTTCCAATCTCCCTGTTGGAGCCAGGCGGAAGACGGCCAGTGGCATGTCCTCTGTGGTACACCTACTCCTTCTCAGGGCCTTGGCGTTGTGTGGGCCCCATGCCTAGAATGCTCTCCCCCAGACACCCATGGCTCACTCCCTTATCTCCTTCCTGTCTTTGATCTAATGTCCCCTTCTCAGTAAAGCCTGACTTGATCCACTAATCCTCCAATGTGATGATGATGATGACATAAACTATTACTCTTGAGCATCTATCAAGGTCTAGATACAGTTCTAAGTAATTTGTACTCATTTATGCTACACAATACCATGGTAGGTAGGCGTTATGGTATCTGATTTATATTTGAAGCAAAACCCTTAGAAAAATAAAATTACTTGTTGAAGTTTACTCCTGAGATCCCTTTCTTTACCCTGCTCTTCTTCTTCATTTCATAGCACTTACTATTTTCTAACAAACTAGATAATCAACTTGTTTTCTGATATCGCCTGCCTGCCTTCCTCTCCTGCATACACACACTGGAATATAAGCTCCACATAGATGGGGATCTTCCTCTGTTTTGTTTCTAAGCACCAAGCACGGTGTCTGGCACATGGTAGGCTCTCAGTAAATATGTACTGAATGAATAACTGAATTATTAATTACTGAGCACCTATTTTTTGCCAAACCCTGTATTTTCATTTCATCTACATTTGCTCTATAAAATAAAGATCACTGCCACCACCCGATTTTGCAGATACAAAAAAGAAACTGAGGCTCAGGGAGCAAAAATATTCCTTAAAGTCACAGAATGGGTCTGAAATGGGGCAAAAAAATATACCCTGCATATGCCAAGGTGCCACATAACTTCGTTTCTTTCTACCCAAGGAGCCTGGGGACAAGGGTGGCAGTAGCAAATTGTGGTCAGCACAATAATTCTGAGAACTTCAGGGGACTATAGAGGAAAATGTCATTCCTTGCTATGCCCAGGTCCTCGAGAGCGTGATGGGGGGGATTTCTCCTCTCCTCATTCTTGTTCCCCTTAGTCAATTTCTGGGTCTGCATCTTAGAATGAACTATGTCCCATTACCAGGGAAGAAACCCCTGACAGCCCAGAAGGCTTCCCTGGAGCTGTTCCTTGTGATTTCTGGAAGCCTGGAGCCTTTCATTGACTGATCACATGCCAAGGTCTGACAGAGGGACTTCTGGGCCTGAAAATTCTGAAAGTCCCACAGACCCCATGCAGACTTTCCTCCTTTCACTGAAGTTTCTCTCTTTTGGGAAATCCCATCTTTTTTTTTTTTTTTTTGCGGCCATGGCTGGAACCATCACAGCAGGCAGCTGCTTCTCCCTCAGCATCATTGGTTATACAAACCCCAATGCTCAGAACCCCTCACACAGGCTGCAGCCTTGCAGGGAGGGTGGTGTGGAAAGAGGCAAAGGTGGGGGAAGAGAGGGAGTGGTGGAGGAAAACTGGAATGATGACCTCTTGATTCTTCCCTCTTTGCCAGAACCCATGTTCTTTCCTTTGCTATTCCTCCTGCCTCACACGTTCACAGTTTTGGAAGTCACTATCAACTCTCTCTCATCTTCAGCAACGTACCCGAGCAATCACTCATCCTTGTTGTTTCCAACTTTCTCACATCGTTTTTGCTTATCTCCTCCCCTCCAGCCTCTCACTTACCCCCTTGGTCTTGACCCATAGCATATTTTACCTGGAACCCAGCAACGCTCTCCTAAATGTCCTTCTGGCTTCCAGACATGTGATCCCCCCACCCTGCCCCAGTCACAGATGGAATGTCTTGACCATGTTCTTTTGCTAAAAGTGTCAGTGGCTCCTTAGTGTTCAGATGTAATGTCCACACTCTTTTTCTTGGATTTCAAGGTCCTGCATGATCTGGCTCGTGCTGACTTCTCTAGCCTCATCTCTGGTGCCTTTAGGGCCACTGGTCTCCTGTAAGATTGAATTCCAGTCATGACTCTAGTGTATCTACACCCTTCTGTCATTTCTTAATGCCTCTGCTTCATCTGAAATACTCATCTACTCTTTCTGTTTAGTTAATAGCCCCTCATCATTCAATATCTACATCAAGGATCGCCTCTTCTATTAAAGCATCTGCTTCCCTCAATACTTGAAATGGTTACTTCTTTTTTATCCTCGTTGTATTCTCAGAATGCAGAAGGCTGAATGGTTGCAATAAAACTTCAATTCTTAGAGCAAAGAGCTAATCTAGAAGCTCGTGGATGGCATGGAAGAATTGGTCCCTAGAGGACCCCACTTGCTGGCAGGTCCGAGGAGTCTCTTGACAACAATCTTTTGAACAAACCACCAAGAACTGCTTTTTTCAGAGAAAAGAAAACCTTCTCCTTTTCCTAGTCCACATATAACAGAATTATGGCCACATGACCTACTGGGTGAGGAATGATCAGGAGGACACAGGTACTCCTGGAAACAGTCTTGCTGGAGTTTCTTGTTCAAGTGTGGAAGTGGAGGGAGGCACAGATGTTTGGGCCCACTCCAACTAGTGCACAGCATGTCCTCAGTGGTGCTTTCCTTCTTGGGAATTCACCCTCATTTGCATGTAATTTGCATGTGACCCCTCCACACTCCCAAGGCTTAACTCATCCATGCTCATCCTCAGGAGCTTACTTCTTTTTCTCCCTTTCCTTGCTGAAGGCATCTGGTAGTTTGGCACAATCATTTCGCATTCAGAAGCCAGGATGTATGGGAAGGAAGTCTTCTTAAATGCTGGGAGTTTGTGGCCAGTGCTTCTGGGGAGACAGGGGATAGCTAATGCTGTGTGGTGGCTTTCTAGAATCTACCTTCTTTTATCTTAATACTATTATCTGTTTTTTAACACCACCTCTGACAGCAAATGCGTGGGGTTTTTTTTTCCTCACTCCAGCCAATTCTCCAGACATCAACTGAGTGTCCTACAATTTAATTCAGTTCTGACACTAACTATGCAGAATTAGCAAGGGCACCACAGGATAAAGGCTCAGTCCCACAGACTGTCCCCACTTCAGATGCCAGTTGCAAGTCTTGGCCACATGTACTTCTGACCAACCAGCTCTAAAGTCAGGGAGACAGGATTCCTACAGCCCCCCACTTTGAGTTCACCTATTTGCTAGAAGAGCTCACAGAACTCAGAAAAATAGTTAACTATCACCAGTTTGTAAAGGGTTCAACCCAGGAACAGTCAAATGGAAGAGATGCACAGGGCAAGGTACTGAGGGAGGGGCAGGGAACGTCCATGACCTCTATTGGAACACCACCTTCCCAGAACCTTGATTTGTCCACCAATCCAGAAACTCTCAAATCTCACTGTTTAGAGTGTTGGTGTAGGTTCTATTACACAAACATAATTGCTTAAATCATGGGGCATTGGCAATGAACTCAGTCCTCAGCAGCTTTTCACTCCCCAGAGTTCAGGGGTTTGGGCTGAAAATTTCAACCCTTCAATTATGACTGGGTCTTTCTGAGGACAGTTCCCACCCTGAAGCAAGGGACCCCCAGCCACCTGTCATCTCATTAACATTCATCACCCTGGAGATTCCAAGGGTCTTAGGAGTTCTTATGTCAGGAACCAGGGACTAAACCCAAATATGGTAACAAAAAAATGCTCCTTTCACTCTGATCACTCAGGAAATTACAAGAGTTTTAGGATCCAGGTGCCAGAACTGGGCATAAAGACAAAACATGTATTTCTTGCTTCATCACAAGATCACAGATGCATCCCTGGAGCTCAGTGAATTCAGTCTCCTGCTCTGCAGCATTTGGGTGATATTTTTCTATTTTCCTCCCCCACACATGTGAAACAGTAGATTCCAAGTGAGGAGAAGGCAGGTGTCTCCCAACTTTTTCCCGTTGGGAACCTAGGTGCTAACTCAGAGGTGCTCTCCTTGTGGAGGAACAGGTCAGGAAGGGAGATTTGGTCTGCCTGCATCTGACGCTCTGCAGAATAGCAAAAATGGAGTCCTTCCCTGGATGTCAGGTTTCCTGGGGGCTCATTGTCTGAATTTCAGGGTAAGGAAAGGGACTTCTGAGGGAGCATGTCATATTTCACTCTAACCATAGAAGAAAAAAAAAAACATAAAAGCTGTCTCGTTCTTGCTTTGTCCCCTGTGGTCAGTTCTGTGTCTTACTTACTTCTTTAGGATGCTGCATGTCCCCAAGGTTAGTGTAGGTAGTTAGCTAGCTATTAATAAAGGAAGGGGGCAGATGGAATCAGATATTAAGCCTAATCTACCAGGGAGCTGAGTTGGACATTAAACCTAATTTACTAGGAAGTTATAACATTCACAGCTTCTCCAGGGGACCGCTGCATTCACTGCCCTTGGGCCTTAATCCTTGAAGTGGACAGGAAAAATCTCCCCAAGAAACAACCGGCCCAGTGCTGGGATTATCAGGGGGAGAAGTGGAGAAATTCCTCTGTTGAGGCAAGTGCAGCAGAAGCCAAGAGGATGAACGTAAGGGGGAGGAATCTAGCCTGGGAAAAGGATCAGGTTGGTTAGGAGAGGGACCCAACACAAATTAATGAAGGACTGGGAAAGAAATTGGTTGGTATAAGAGAGTACCTATTTTTCCCCATGCCCAAAATAATGTAATCAAAGCTTAACAAAGGCCTCTCTCAATAGCATGAGCTTACCTGTTCATTTGCATGGTCTCTCTCCATTGCAACCACGTGGGTGTGGCAGTAGCGTGGGTCCAAGCACAGGCTCCAAGTGTGGGCTGAAGGGTAGGCCCTAGTGCTGACCTGGGGGAAGAGAGACTAAGCTAGCCATATGGGGACAGAGGCTGAACTGGACTAAGCATTGGCATAGACTGAAGCAATGACACAGAATTTCTGGACCCTGGCCCTTCTTCTTGGACTGATGAAGATAGGCCGGACTTGTTCCACAGCAGCACAGAGATGAGACACAGGGAGCCTGGGGGTAGTCTTTTATTTCTACTCAAATAAATCTTACCACTACACCTCATCTTCACATGCATGGGTCACCAAAATGTTTTTCTCGTGACTCCGTGGAAGAGCCCTATTTCCACCAGCAATACCAAGAACTGTGGCTTCTGATCTCACTGGGCTCTTCTTGCCCTGTGTCCTCCTAGGTCTGGTCATTCTGGAATGATCCCACTGGATGATCCAATTCTGACACCGCACAAACTTCTCCAGGTGTGGCTGAGAGGTTCTCCATAATAAGGGAGAACCTGGCTCTTCAAAATCATCTGACATTGGTTGTGGACTTAATATCTGACATCTCATTAGAGGTCATGCATTTCTCTAAGACTAGGTTACAAAAATCACCCCCCGCCCCATAGGTGTCTCTTTACACCTGATTGGAATTAAAACCTCCCATAGTAAGTCAGGAGTTGTTTCAAGAAGGTCAGAAGTTAGATTTGGGGATTGATAAAATCATTTCGGGGCTATAACTGTCAGTGAAATAACAAGTAGGCAAAGGGAGGAATATTAAAGTAGAGAGAAAGTAACTGAATTTCCTGAAGTCGTGCCTTGCATTGGGGGAGAGCAGACAGCCAGGGGAGGAAGGATCGGGGCCTGAGAATGGCTGCTAGCCTAGGGGCTGAGGTGGGTAGGAGGGGGTGTAACTTAGACCAGAAGACGAGTGGGAGTGAATGGACAGGGGAGAGACAGCCTGAGCACTCAAGGAGTGAGGTGTCACAGAAGCGCATCAGTTCACCTGCATCTGTGACTAACCCTAGTGCAGCATCTCCTACTTAGTAGGAGCAGGTATTGTGCTTTTAAGGACCTAATTCAACTAATTTAAAAACAATCCTTTGAAGGAGGAAGAGGTGCAGTTAGAACTTGACCTCAGGACTTTCTGGCCCTTGTGCCGGAACTCTACTGCATTATTCACTTGGCCCTCTCTTTTGGTTGTAGGTATTTAAACCCAAGTATTTAAGGCTTCACAGACACAGTGTTTCTTTTTCTTCTGGTGTGCATGATAAATGCTACAAATATCAATTTTCATAATAGGAAGAAATCTGCTTTCACTTTATTAACAGCATCACTAACCATTTATTGATTTTTAAAAAGGAAATTAGAAAAAACCAGATGTCGCAATTAGGTCCCATTGGAGGGTTGATATACTAACTTCTGTGGGAGTGAGAGTGATTGAAAACAAGAGTCAGACATGGAGAAAAAGAGATCTTGGTGTTTGCAGTCGAAGGGTCACAAGGGACAGCCACAGCAAATTAAGGCTCACCCTTTAAGCTTTAAGCAACCGCTTTCTTATGTACCTAGAGATAAAGGAGCATGGTGCAGGAGGAAGAGCGAAGACTGAAACCCCTAGTCTTGCGCTAACTACATGTGTGACTTGGGGTAAATCTCTCAGCGCCTGTGATCCTTAGTTTATTTACCTGTGATACCCAATTAATAGTAGCGACCCCCTGAGGTTTGCTTGAAGACAGAATGGTCATACAAAGCACAGTGACTGGGACACACAGTCTGTTGTCAATACCTATTGGATTCTTCTCATTCTCTCTGACCCCTCCCTCCTTTCGGCAGAAGCCTAAAACTTGCTTTCCCATTGATAGCACAGACATCATGGAGTCCCTCCTTTTAGCTTCCAATGCCTATCACATGCCCTGGAAAATACACCTCCCTAAAACCTTGCTCCTATTACGTAAGGAGGAGAGGGCCACCTTTGTCATAGTCCAGCTGGTTCCCAAGCCTTACTTTGAAGGGGTATTGAAAGACTGAGACCTCGGTTTAGTTATGGAAAGTAAGACCCTAAGCAAGATACTGAGAGGAGACTGCAAGATACAAAAAGAGCTCAGACCCTCTTGATGAGAAAGAAACAGGATTTGGGGAATCTCTGAGGCAGAGAAAAGGAGAGGGGAAAATGTAAGAGCAGAGAAGAGATTTAGGAGAAATACCAGGCATGTGGCATGTTAAGCTTCTCTTGAAAGACATGACTGAATTGTCTAATATTCAATGTTAAGTGATTTTTCAGTGCTATTTAGCTAAACACAACAAAACATCAGTTAGCTGGAAGTGAGTTACTATGTAAAATCTTTGGAACAACTCTTGGCAGTACTGTTACTGTTATTGTGAATGTTATTATTGTACTGTCATTGTTATCCAGCTGTGTTTTGGCCACATGATATTTTGGGGGAGTGAAAGAACTGAGGGAGTGGCAATGTCCAAAGTGGAGTGCTGCTGTGTGAGAAAATGGATCAAACGTGTATGATGTAAGATTATACAGGGTTAGTTTGCATAGAAAATAATACAATAATTAATAAATAATAATACAAGAATAAACTGGGTTTCACATATTTACAACTGTAAAACTATGTTTGCCCCACCCTGTATACAAACTAAACTTATTTATTGGAGGCAGGAACTGAGTGTCCAAATGCTTGGAAAAGTCAAGGCTCCCCTAACCCTGAACCCAAGGATGTCTAAGGATCTGGAAGGAACACTGGACCTTCCATCCAATTATGGTTGGAAGTTTGAACCAATCTCTCTTGACCTTCAAAAGGGAGGCTGGCCAACGTAAAAATGGGGTCACATTTAATTCCTAGGTCATAAGAGCTTCCAGGACACTCTATTATTCTCAAGGCCAAAGCCAAATGCCTGGGGATATCTCATTTGTTCCCCAATAACTGGACTCCAATGTGTGTCTATGGTCTTGTCCCCATCAAGTCCCAGACACACCCTCTCTAAGCTCTCTACAGTTCTTCGGTCCTACTCCAAGAGCTGCTGACTCTGTACGTTGAGCCAGGCCATCACCCCAAAACCCTGAAGGGCCAGCCCTGCTTGTCTCTGCCCATCCAGTCTTGATACTTTCCCCAGCCCAGCCCAAGCTCCCGCTCACCAAGAAGCCTTTGTTGCCCCTTCAATCCATCCTCAGCTGGACTCAGTGAAGCTCTCCTACCCTCCCAATCTCTTCACATGGCAGCTCTCATAAGGGGTTCATGACACACCTCAGTTTCAGAACAGGGGTCGGCAAACTTTCCCTGCACAGAACCAGATGTTAAATATTTTAGGCTTTGCGTGCCACATATAGTCTCTGTCGTAACTGCTCTACTCTGCCCTGGTTGTGTGAACACAGCCATAGACAGTAGACAAGAAAAGGAGTGTGGCTGTATTCCAATAAAACTTTACCTACTAGAATAGGCTGTTATGTCTGCAATTTGCCAACCCGATTTAGTCTTAGACGATGACTCTATCCACAGGGAGAAATGTCCCCTCACTTCCTTCAGAAGCCCTACCCCCACCCTGCCCTGTTTTTGCTTTTTCTTATTTAATAAACTTAAAAATATATATATATAATCTTGAGCATACCTGTGAAGATGGCTACTATCAAACAAACGAGCATAAAATAATTGTTGGTAAGATGTGAATAAATTGGAATCCTTGCGCAATGTTGGTAAGAATGGAAAACAATGCAGCTGCTATGGGAAACAGTATGGTATTTCCTCAAAAAATTAAAAATATGGTTACCATATAGTCCTGAAATTCCACTTCTGAATATCATCCAGAAAAAAAATGAAAGCAAAGTCTTAAAGGGATCTTTCTACATTTATGTTCACAACATCATCATTTGTAACAACCAAAATATGGAAGTGACCCAAGTGTCTGACGGGTGAACAGATAAACAAAACATGGTGTGTACACAGAATGAAATATTATTCAGCCTGAAGAAGGAAGGAAGTTTTGACACATGATACAAAATGTATGGACCTCGAAGGCATTATGCTAAATGAAATAAACCAGTCACAAAAAAACCAATACCACTTGATTCCACTTATATGAAGTACCTAGAGTGGTCAAATTCACAGAAACATGGGTTAGAATGGAGGTTGACAGAGGCTGGGGAGAGAAGGGAACGAGAAGTTGTTATTTAATGGGTATAGAGTTTTAGTTCTGCAAGATAAAAATGTTCTGGGGATTAGTTGCACAACAATGGGAATTATATTAACATTATTACTGAACTGTACACCTAAAAATGGTTAAGATGGTGAATTTTATGTTATGTGTATTTCACCACCATTTCTTTTTAAAAAGTAAAGTTGATTGCATTAAGCATTTTACAGGGGGGAAAAACAGCTTGATTTAGCTCCTCTCACCTCGCACCCCTTTGCTCCGGCGGCCTGGCTCCTCGGATGCGGGCAGCATGGAGGGGCATGGAGGAGGTGGAGGCCCTTTCAATGGTCTGCATTGGAGAAACCAGACAAGAATGTTTTTCCCCATCAACCTTTCCACAGGAAGACAGGCTGTCCTATCAGCCTGATACAATATGGTAATTGCTCCCACTCAGCTAGAGGGCCTCTCCCACGAATTCAGCCGTGGTGTCATTTTGGGATCTGTCATGTCCTATAGTACCGCACTGGGGCCGCACAAGTGTCCTCCTCTGCTTAAGTTATTTATATAGGTGGTTGAAAACACTTTGCTTGTACAAACTAGAAACTATTAGATTAGGCCAGCGGAGACAGCCAGAGGCAATCTCTTAACAAAGTGAGTGGGATTCAAAGTAGGCATGGAAAGCAAATATTATTTCACTGGGAGTCGATTAGAGGGAGCTCTGCGGATGAGCGGTAACTGTTTTGTTAACTTAGCTGGGGGTGTGTGGGGGGGTGCGGTGGGCGAGCGGGGCCAGGGAGGCACCAGCTGGGTTGGAAGGGGAGCAGCCTGGGATTTAACGGTAATTCCGGGGGTAGGTGGATGCATCAGGCACCCCTCCACACACACTCCCCCCTTTCTTTATTTAAAGTACATGATGGAGCTTAGCAGCTGAGAAGCCTCAGTTTGCTCTAAAATTTCTCATTTTAATTCAGGCAAACACTCTATAAATCCAATGTATCGGAAAGCAAATATTGAGGCTGAGTAAGAAGGTCCATTAGACGGAGGGCTGAGGTTCTAGGGCCTGAGCACGGGGGAGGGCTGAGCGGAGAAGCCTGGAAAGGGAGGCTGCATCGGAGTGGAGTGAGCGCAGGACACAGGTGCTGCGGACGGGGCGTCTGAGGAATGGGGCGCCCCGGAAGGAGCTGGGGAAGAAGTGGAGGAGACGGGAGGATATAGGATTTACAGGGGGATAGATCAGTTTAGAAAAGGCTGGATTAGAAGGAAATTCTTGGAGCCCCTGGTGGAAAGAGAATTGGAAAGGAAGTTTCATATGAAAATCTTGTCATGTGCCAGCAGGCTCGAAAGTAACACTTTCACAGGACTTTCCTCATGTAGTGATTGTCACAGTCCTTATGATGGGAACTCTTTTTATCAACATACTACAGAAAAGGAAACTGAGCCCCCTAGAAGGTCATACTCTGTTCAGGATTGTATATCTGCTAAGTGACAGGGTTGTGGCTCGAACAAGTTCAACCAGATGTAAAGCCAAGTTTGCCATTGAAGGCTGCCATCCCCAGACGAGGCTCTTCAATGGGAGCCAAAGCGGGGACAAATCCCAAAAGCCCTTAGTTTCCGGTGAGAGCCTTGGTTATTAGGAAAGGAGGATAATTAATCTCCTGGGATAAAAGAGGAGTAGATGTAATTTTTGTCCTAATTGTTACCGTTATACAGTGCTTTGGACTCTTAATCAATGTTGTTAGCAGTTTTCAGTGTTAATTTAATTAGTACAAGAGACCCTGCTGGTAGAAATATTGGATAATTAGTGTTTTATGTAATGGCTTATGAAGTACCGTGTAAAAAAAACTCTAATAATCACAGATCCTCAGCAGAACTTTTATCAAAGCACAATATTTAAGTGGATAAATCCTTGCTTGGAGGCTGGTCAGATAAAACATCAGTTGGGGCATCAAAATTCCCAATTCATATTGCATTTCCCAAAAGGCAAAGGATGAGAGTCATATTCGGTTCTGCCAGGGGGAAAAAAACACACCAAAAAAACATTTCTAGTGGTGACCTTGGACGTACAGAGATTTTCTCAGAGGTGATGCTTCAGTGACAGTGAAGATCCAAGGACTATTAACTTGGGTTCCTGCTCCTGAGGACAGAGAGTGAGAGCCCTGTTTTTCTAAACCTTGAAGAATTGAATGGGAAAAAACTCTGGATGAAAGAAGGATTTCAGGTAAAGTCTGATAAGCATACAGATGCTATAACAGAAAGGGGTTCTGGGGAACTTCCAACGTGCTCATGAGTTGGGGGGTGTATTTATTGATTCATTGAATATATTCTAAGTCTTGGAGAGAATAGCTGGTGACTAGGGACTGACTATAAGCATTGCAGGAATGTCAAAGCAAGCATTTAAAACATTTCTTTGACCGTGTTTTCTGAACCACACACAATTTCCAAGCAGATGGGTAAAGACTCAACCCAAATCCTGATTATCACAGTTGCGGGTGAAGTTTCTGCCTGTTCAGCTGCCTGACAAAGCATGTGCCGCCTTAGACCCCAGTGCATATAATGGAAGTGACCTTAAACTGGGCCATCTAAGCCATAGGAGAGTCAATTCTCAGAGACAAGAAGCTATGGGAGAAAAAAATATTACATCTGTGTTGGCTGACAAAATACTCCTTCCCCATCCTGTCGGCTCTAGGAGCTCAGAGAGCCTAAGCCTTGCTTTTTGCCACTACAGAGGCCCTTGTGGAGTGTGTGCCACCAATAATTTGCAACTCCAATAATCTCTTGAACTCACATGCTAGAGCTGTGCCCTTGGATTGGCCAATGCTGTGGCTCTCAGTGTCAGAAAAGTGGAGTCTTAGAGACCAGAATTTCAACATTAAAGTTTTCAACTTTAATGCCCATTGGCATCTAAAACCCAAGATGTTCCAAACCAAACTCAGCTCCTTTGCTTGAAGGCCACATTTCTTTCTCAGTTTTGCTTAGTTGGTGAGTTAGTGGCTCCTCCACCTACCCAACAACAGGGCTAGAAATCAATGGATTATCCTTCACTCCTTCTTCTCCCCTTTATTCATTGCTTATATGGTTTTAACAGTAAATCCTGTAGGGTTTGTATTTTTTTTTTTTTAAGTCTGCACTCTTCCCATCCATCGATAATATCACTGATTCATTTAAAGTCTTTATCAGCTCTTGCCTGGATTATAAAATGGTTTCAGAGCCAGATGGGGAACTAGTCTTGCTTTCCCACCCCCTATCTGGCCTCCTCACACTCGCTGGAGTCAGCCATCTGAAACACAAATATGACCTTGCCATTACCATTTCACCTCTGTAATGAGCCTTCCTGACCCGCGAGCTGAAGTCCAAACACTTTGGCACAGCATCGATGACCCTTCCTGACCTGTCCATGCTTAAGCCTCCAGCCTCCTCTCTAACTGCCTCCTACCTCAAACTTATGCTCCATTTTCATGTTATTAATTAACTATGCAAGTCTTTCTAATTTTTGTTACTCAGCCTTTTCTCTTTTTTTTTCTTTTTCTTCCCTCTTTCTTCCTCTTCCAAGAATACCTTTCCTACTCCTACTCACACAGCCTTCAGGAAGCCAAATCTCACCAAACTCTCTGCAAACCAAACCCAGATGGATGTCCCCATGGATGTTTTCATAGAAATTATAAATAAATATTCCTATTTCTCCATTTACAAAGTTATCTTTTATCTATCTGACTAAAGTGATTGAATTTCCTTCTAGACTGAGCTCACTGTAGTCAGAAACCATACTTCCTGTTTTTAATCATGAACATCTAGGACAGAACCAAGCAATTAGCAGATAAACACCATATGTTTATTTCACACATACATTAATGAATATTACTGAATAATTAATTTATCCAAAGCCAAAAAAAGAACAAACTTAAATCTAACCCCCGTCTTATTTTAAATTTCATTATTTTCACTGTACCTTATTCTCTTGTTTAAATATCAACCTTCGCTTTGATTTTTGTGTTTGGAATACACACATTTACAGACAACTGAGGAAGTTTACTGCTTATATACTATGAATAAGGGGACTGATAAAGAATGTACTTTAGGGAAAAAAAATTCCAAAAGACTGCCTTTGAAAGAAGATGTAATAGTGAACAAATAAAATGATAAATATGCATGTGAATATAAACAGTGATTATCTCCATGTGATAATAATAAAATGATGTTTAATTCATAGGCTTAAAAGGGCAAGGTTTAAATAGTGGACAAGAGTAATATTTAACTTGAGAGGGCAATGGCTGAACTATAAGAGTTCCGAGATCCTTTAATTAATTACAATAATTTAACATACTGGTTACCTTTAATATTTATATAGTTAAATATATGCTAAAATTCTAAGAGTAACCATTAAAAACTTAGAAATGGAGTATATAAATTCTAAACCAGCATAGAAAAATATAGAACAAAGAAAAAACATATGAAAAGAGCAAAAATTCTGATAAATTTGAAACTTCACAAATTCTAGAATCCAAGAATCCTACTCTACAGTATGTACCCTGAAAATAACCTTGTATGTTGGAACTGTGAAAATGTTTGAGAATTTTCACAGTAGGTCTTTTAGGTTTTTGGACCCAATTCCTATCTGTATGTTGAGGAATTTCCCCCACACTACCAAGCAATTCTTGGGACACCAGCTAGAGGTCCTAGAATTCAACTCAATTCTGACATTTTCAATCTGAGGTGGAATCAGATTCCACAGGCTAAGGGTTCGTCCCACAAGTCTGCCCTACATCCCTTCCCCCCAATTTCTGATGCCAGTCACAATCTCATGTTGTCACCTGTGCTCTTGACCGACCAGCTATAGTTTGGAGGTTCCCACCACCCCCTCCTGGGGTTTGATTAGTTTGTTCGAGTTGCTCACAGGATGCGGAGAAACACTTTGTCATGATTGCTACTCAGCAGTTTGGATGCAGGTAACCAGCTTCTAGCTCAGGGAGAACTAGCTCAGGGAGAACTAGCTCAGGGAGAAAGAGATGCACAGGGCAAAGCGTGTGGAAAGAGGCGCACAGGGGCTCCACGGCCTCAGCAGGTGGGCCACTCTTCCCGAGGCTCCGTGTGTTCACCCACCCGGAAGCTCTGTCCTCTTGGGTTTTTATAGAGACTTCATTACTTAGACATGATGGGTTAAATCATTGACCATTGACAGTTGATTCAGGTTCCAGCCCCTCTTCTCCTCCTGGGAGGTTTTGGGGTGGGGATGGGTGGGTGGCACAGTGGGACTGAAAGTTTCAACCTTCTAATCAAGTGTTGGCTTCTCCTGGCACCAGCCTTCCAGAAGTCACCTCATTAACAAAATAAAAGACAACTTGATTGGTTGCCTCAGGAAGTTCCAAGCATTTTGTGAGCTGTGAGCCAGGAATCATGGGCAAAGACCAAATATATATATTTCTTACTATATATCACAATATCGCAGCAGGTATGATTGGAAATGCCTAATAATACTAACAGCATCTGGAAAAAATTGCGTTTCATTTACATAATGGAGTACTTTATAATTCAGGGGTGTCCAACCTGGGGCCCACGGGCTGCATGCAGCCCAGGATGGCTGTGAATGAGGCCCAACACAAAATCATAAATTTACTTAAAACATTGAGAGACTTTTTTGTGATTACATGTTGCAATGTATTTAACGTGTGGCTCAAGACAACTCTTCTTCCAGTGTGACCCAGAGACACCAAAAGGTTGGACACCCCTGCAAGTTTATATCCATAAAAATATATGAACCATTGTTATATCTAAAATAATGTATATATTCCTGAAAGTTTGGAAGCAAAGCAAACTTTAAATATATATATTGTTTAAGAATATATACTTACATGATACAATTATCAACACAAAATTCTGGACAGTAGTTAATTCATGGATGGAGGTGGCAGTGTGAGATGGGGAGAAACTGCTGGCTAGATGCAAATCTTGGTAATATTTTATTTCTTATTTTCAGTTACTCAGTTAATAGATATTCATTCTGTAAACATGCTATGTAATGTATAAAACTGTAAATATTAAACATTATATTAAAAAGTATTACATACTATAGTAAAAGATACACAAATAATAGAATTTAAACTTAAAAACAAAATAAAGAAAGGGAATGGGCTACAAGCAGGATGAGCAGCAGTTAGGAGGGTCCAGATCAAAGGCAAAGGGTGTCCCTATTTCCTTTTGAGAGGGATCCTGGGTTTGGGGTTGGTTTCGGGGTCAGAGAGGAGGAATGTACAATGCTCGATTATTAGCTATTGATATCTGCATGGGCGTGGAGATCAGAGTGACAATCCATGTACAATAGATTTATCATTCCTGTTCAAAGTGATTTATTCCCGTGGAATAGAGCTTTGACTTTATTGAGGGCATGAGAGGTCTTGAGCCAATTTAAAGACACAGAGCTGTACTTTTAGCTTCCTTCATAATCAGAGACCTGTCCGAGAGAGGGGAGGGCCAGCTCCACCCTGGCCGGCCCCTGGCAGTGGTTTATCCAACTGCTGAGTAGCAGTCATGGACAAATTACTCCCAGGCCAGCATCTCCCTTGAGAGATGGAAAACCATGTCCTTGAACTCATCTTCATTTGGGCCTTTCACTGTGAAAGTCTGGGACTCACAGACTTCTGCGCCCTGGCCTCAAATCCCTCGGTTTGCAAATTGCCCCAGTGCCATCCAGGGAATGAGAAGGAAAGTAATACTTAGAGGAGGAGAGAGAAAAGGAACAGTAAGGTGAGAGCAAGGGCATCAAATACTGTAAGAGTAAAAAAAAACAAAAACAAAACAAAACAGCAGGGGTGGGTTTGAAATAAAAACTGGCCTGGGAGAAGGATAAAGGGAGAGAGAGCACAGAGGAATTATCGATTAGATCCCTTGGGGTGATATATATCAGCCCTTGATTAGGTGTGAAAAGTTGACAGGGCTGAATTGCTTACAACTAATTAATGGCTGTGAGGGGCTTTGAAATCCTGGGATGAAAGCAAAAGACTCTACCTACAAAACCCAGATGGCTTCCACGATTTACACTCTTCACTGTTCCTGTGGATTCAGTGCTGAGCAGTCTGCCCTGCCCTTTGCTTTCCTCTTCTGCCCTCTTGTCTCTGCATCTCTCAGACTCCCCTGGGCGAGCCCAGCTTTGCCCACTTCTCTGAAAGAGCCAGGAGCCCTTCACAGGCCAGGGGGGTTGATGCCCTGACATCAGATCCCAATTTGCAGAGGGCTTGTCCACTTCTTCTGGTTTTAAGTTATTATGTTCAGTTGCTAACTTTTTCTGTGTCTAGCTAAATTCTCCCCTGTTCCAGTTAGGAGACCATCAATTTCAGCCACAAACAAGCCGCTTGGGTCTTAATGAGACTCTGGCACTCTAGGCCAGTGGGGTGGGTGCAGTGCTGCTATTCGTTGCATATCCACGTCCAACCCTGTTGCCTGGGATCTAAAACTTCTCAACTCCTCGATCTCTTATCCAGGTAACTCTGACAATCACTCAGGTCTTGGTTAAGATGTCATTTCCTCCAGAGACCCCTTCTCTGACCCCACATATGTGATTGAGATGTCTTTCCTATTGTACATGGTCCCTTGGCATGGGATAATTCTCTGATCACAGCAATAGAGCATTTATGTGAGCAGATTATCATCGTCGGTGTATTCTACTTCTCCCACTAGACATTGAGCTTGCTCACGTTTGGGAGAACTGTGCTCTCTTCACTGCTCTCTCCATAATGCTTCGCAAATAATTAGTTAATTTGAATAATCTGATTGGGGGGTCCAAATACAGAAAAAAATGACACCCATGGAGCAGTGCTGGGCAGGCAGTGCATTGCCCTCTCTCACGGAAGCCATGTCACTCTCATGGCATCCTTTCAGATGCTGTGATTATCACTCCCATTTTATACTAAAGAAAGCTTAGCTTTACAGGGGTTAGTCAACGTTTCCCTTATCTTTCAAGAGATGGGTGAAGGTCTAGGGTTTGATCGCAGTTCTGCCCTGATGTCAAAATCCACAACTGCTCACCATTAACTCTTCAACAGTGACTGATGCCTCAAAGTAAAATAAGAAAAGACAAATTCAAAACTTACTGTTCTTTATTATCTTCTCATCCAGGGAGACAAAAATGGAGTGAGTTCATTTCGACCTTTCTGTAAGGCTTTCCTGGCGTCCCAGGAGTAAACTTCAGATGTCATGGGGGCAGAACTTGATCAAAAAAATAAAAAATAAAAACTTAGGTCTTCCTCCCAACAGGTCATATCATTTCGTACCATAGCCTACTAACAGGGCGCTTCTATTCTGGGAATAGGAAATTTACAAAGATGAATACGTAATTAGAAAATTGAATTTACAGTAACATCTAGCATTGGTTACCTTCCCAAAGCACTTTTGCATATAAACTCTCATTTAGAAGATCCACTAAGAGAATTCAGATAATTCAGTTTGCAAATGCAAAGGCCAGGGGGTGATTTTATAACTATTCAAATACACTCACATTTCTGACAAAAGAAAAAGTGACATACTTACTCCTTGACTTGGGATTCTATCATGGGAAGCCTCCCATGTGCTGGCCCCATAATTTTCATGAGTTGTCCCACTTCATTTTGCAACAATGTGGTGACACGGGTATTGTTATCTAGCCCTCAGGTCACCACCACTGTGAGGTGTCAAACTTTGATTAGATCCTTCTCAGAGTTCCTAGGAAAATACACTTTCCTGAATAAGGAGTGACCCCCTGTCTCGCCATTAACGCCTGCATGAGTCTAACAAACACACATGAGGCAGAATTACAAAGCAAGAAATAAGTGAAATAAAGCAGATTGGAAATTTAGGGGTCTATAAATTGTCCATTTTCACAGGGTGAGTGGTACCTTCATAGAACTTACAATCAAAAGAAGAGAAAGGGTTACCCTGTGAGACCCCTGTTCTGGGAGAGAACACATGGCTCAGGAAGGTTGATGATGTTGCCAAAGGTCACCTGGGTGGGAAAAAAATGAGACTGAAGCCTTGAGCTTCTCATTAACTTCAGGGTATAGTCCTTTAAAAATAACTGCCTCATGGTAATGGGTTTTTAATATATCAGGATGCTAAATACAATTAAATTAGAATTGGAACAAATTCATCTCAGTGGAGAACTGGAGTCCTGCTCCCACCACATGTAACTCCAAGAGAAAAGAAATTATTAGGCGGCAAGTGAGCAAAATAAGAGACATCACAGATCAACCACAAGGGACAAGGCACTGCAACAGTAAAGAGAAAAATAGGTATTTCCATTGTTTTCATTTTCAATAACTTCCAGAATAGAGCACCAGCAACTTGGCTGCTGGAAACATAAATTTGCTATTTTACAGCTTTGGAAGTCAGAGGTCTAATATCGAGGTGTCAACAGGACCATATGCCTTCTGGAGGCTTCAGAAGAAAATGTGTTCCCTTGCCTCTCCGGCTGCTAGTGGCTTGTCCACATGTCTTGGCTTGTGGCCACTTCCAACATTTCCAGAGCCAACAATGGTGCATCTCTCTTTGACTGCAGCCAGGAAAGTTGTAGTGCTTTTAAGAATTGATGTATTTGGATTGAGTCCATTTAGATAATCCAGGATAATCTCTCATTTTAAGGTTCATAAGCTTAATCACATCTGCAAAGCCCCTCGGCAGTGAACATCTCTGAGGACCCATTATTCCGCCTGCTATATACTCATATATCTATAGATCTATATCTATTTCTCTATATATTTATATTTATTTATATCTATGTATATCTATATATCTACATATATATCTATAGATTATCTCTCTATATATCTATAGATATATATGGGGGGGTAGGGAGAGAGAAAAAGTATATATACATACAGTGGGCCTAGGAAAGATGGAAAGTGGGAAGCACTGGTACAGTTTGACTCCAGAAGTACAAGGAAGGGTCATAGGGCAAAATGGAGAGAGAGATAAGAGAAGACAGGATAAATGGATACATTTATTAAGAATTAAACTGGTCCAAAGCAGAAGGGGATTCATGTTTTGTGGGACCTGAGCTTAAGCTAATATTTTAAGACCTCCAGGAAATACAATACAAAATTACTAATACAACTTGCTAAGTGTCCTCCCAGGGCCCTGCAAGGGGCTGCTACACATGAGGGTCCCTGAAGTTTCAGTTTCACAAGCATTGTCATTAGGCACCTCTAAGCCAAGATTGTGGAAGGCACTCTGAAGACATCGTCTTAGCTCACTCTCTACCTGAGTCTAGGAAAGCTGAGGCTTGATTTGCAAAACCTGGTAAATAATGGAACAGCAGCCCAGAGCCCAGCCGGGAGACTGGGCAGCACACCCATCATGTCATGCTGCCTCTGCAAGGAATGCAGCAGAGATCTGCAACCCAGCACTGAGCCGAGCTGCTCCTGTGGTAGTCGCGCCAAGTAAGAAGGATTATTTTTTGGCTTCTCTCAATTTTGCAATTGTCTTGGGACAAATACCCAAGCAACATTGCCTGTTGCAGAGGTGGGGATGAGGCGGAGGCCCAGAACTCAGCTGGGAAGTGGGAAGATGAAACTTCAGCAAGGAATTCAAGGCCAAAGCCAGTGGGAGCTAACAGGAAGCCCGGGGGTCAGCGCAACTGGAACAGTTCAGCCTATTTCTGCTGGCCTTTTCTCACTGCCCTGGGGTCTTTCTTGACGATTCCTTTTTTTTTTTTTTTTTTTGCGGAGGAGGGGTCTCCACCTCTTCCTATTAATCACAGTACCTCTGAGCATATGGTATTTGTAAATCCCCATTTTGAAGCAGGGGCATAAAACTTGATACATAATCAACATTAAAAAAATCAAACTTGATTTCGAACGTCACCTTGCTGCCAAGTTTTACCCCAATTCTGACCTGTACTTCGCACTTTGAGCTTTATCCACGCTTCTCAAATCAGAATGAGGCTTCAGGCTCAGAAAGAAGGCATGCGTGAGGTTTACGGATGCAATTTTTTTTTTGTTCTAATAATATATTTATTTAACCCAATATATCCAAAATGTCATCACTTCAGTGTAATCAACACGATTATTGAGATATTTTACATTCTTTCTTTGGGCTTAATCGTAGAGATGTGGTGTGTATTTTACACTTAAAACACATCTTGCTCAAGAGCAGCCACATTTAAAGTGCCCAGTAGCCACCTGTGGCCAGTCACTCCTGAACTGAATAGCTCGGACTTAGAAACTTGATCTGACACAGGCTTATGGTCTGCGTTTTGAGAGGAAGTGATGAGTTCCTGGTTGCCCCTCTTTGGTGATACTGGAAGCCATTCGTGATCATTGGTTAGATCCATTGATTCATTAGGACTTATAAAGTGGTGTCATTTTATTATCCTACCTTCATGCATTATCGGTAACACTTTTCTAAAGCTATACTTCCAACCTTCAACTGTGGTTACCTGAAGGAACAGTTCATACAGAAAAAGCAAGATAAAGAATGCTTGCCCATTTCCCTTTATTGACCATTTTTCAAAACGCAGGTGCAATTTTTGCAATTCTCCTTAAGGTGTGGGGTGCCTGTCGGGGTGGGGTGGAGAGGAGGGTGAGAAAGTGAGGATGACAAGGCTCAGTAATGACGGGATGGGTAGAATGAAGGTGAAAGATGGAGTCAGGCTCTGCGATGGGGAGAGGAGTATAGCACGGCTCTAAAAGACCGATTGCACGGATATCAGTGCTCAAGGCGAGGAGGAAATAATGCACACTAGCCATGGTTGAGTAAGTCAGGTATTTTCTCCCTCCCACCCTAGGAAAGAGAGGTCCCATTCCGCTTCACTCTCAAACCCACAACAAATAGGAAGTGCATGCCTTTGTGTTTCAGGTTCCCTCGGGGAGATTGTTCTGGATTGTCACAGAAAGAGAGAGGGTAGAGGCTGGTGCATTAAATGGAGGACAGGGAGCTGTAGCTTTAGTTCAAAAGGCTGGTATGCAAATTAGGGAAAAGTTGGTAACTGAAGATTTTCATGAGAGCTCATGCCCTGAATTCACACAGTGCCCTGGACTGAGGATCTCAATGGGATCCGGAGATATGTGGACATCAGCACTCCGTGACTGGACCTGTGGTTAGGGGAGGACCCCATGAGGGACTATAGTCTAAAAGGTGGAGGAGAATTCAGGTGCAGTAGCCACCCCATGGAGCAGGAGACTAAGGCTAACAACAGCAGACACCTTGGATTAACAGTAAGATCCTTCTCCTTTTTCCTAGATAACTTCTAAGTGCTAGGATTTCCGTTTTCCATGGCTGTTGAGAGCATGGATTCTACAACAAGCCTCCTGGGTTCAAATGCCAGCTTCTCTGTTTACCCTGTGCACTCGGGCTAAAGATCTCTTGTGCCTCAATATCCATAAATGGCTCAAAATAATAGTACTTATTTCATAAGATGGTTGGGTGGTAAGTGAGTTTGTAAAGATAAAACACTTAAGATAGTGCCTGAAACTTAGCAAGTGCTACATGTTTACCATATTTAATTAATCATAACATAATAATAATAACAATAATTACCACTTCATGACCTTGGGGAGATGGAAGGGTCACTAGATTTAACAGAGATTGATCTTTCTTTTAACCATATTGAAGCCTGATTTGATTTAATTTTAAAAATGTAATTATCTTTTGTGCCTGGCTGCTGTGAATTAAGTTCATGGCACCACAACACATCACCTGCCCATGTGACACCATCTTATATATTTTGTTTCCATATCAAAACTGCTGAATTAAAACTGTTCCTTCATAATGCTCTGATCTGTGCATTAGAATATCTCTGCGAGTCTTAAAGGGGCTACTTGTTGGAGTCCCAGGGCACAGTATATCCCTGATGTTCTAGAAATGTCTGTAGCCAAAGAAAGGCTATTGTGTGTATATGTGTGTGTGTTGAGGGTGGGGAGTGGTGGTGAGGTGGATGATGGGGGCAGTGTGTGCATGAAAAAATGAAGTAAGTATTTTTAAGCTTATAGAAAGTTGCAAAAAAAAAAAAAAGGCATTCTCAGAATGGTTTCAAGGCCAGGAAGTGTGCAGTGGGATGGGAGCTCTCTCTAGGTTTTCTATCGTGGGGGTGAAAAGTGAAAGTGTCAGCTGCAGAAATCACAGCCTAGAAAGTGGCTCACCACCGTACTGGGGCCGAGCTCTTGGATAGCGTGGCCTCACAGCTGACTTTTACAAGGTCTTTGGAGAATTCCATTTTGACACTAGTTTTTAATAATATCTGGATGAAAGGGTAAAGGACCAAGACAGTGCCACAGGGGGGTATTAACAGTGATATTTAAAAAGGACAGAAAGCAGGTCTTAACAAATGGAGGCAGTAGGCCTTGATTCACAGAGATGATTCTTCCCCTGGGGACTCTGCAGGAAAACGGGACAGTGAGGGGGCAGTGGGATGTGCACATTGTCCACTCCATTTCCCCTGCCCTTCCACCTGCAGCCTCACTTTGCCTCCACCGGAGCCAGGTTTGCTCAGAGCTGAGTGTCTAATCCATAGTCTTCACTAACTTGTACGTGGTGCTTATAATTAATAGATGATAATAGATCCAGTTTTGGATGAGTCATAGGCATTCCTGCTACGAGCGTCCTCCTGGTTGAGTCCACAGGGTTGAAAGTCTTCCTGTGCCTCTGCCTGTTCCTCTGGTCTTTTGTCACAGCCAGAATTGTGCAGAAACCCCACTTCCATGGCGCTTGTTTATATCCTCCCACAACAAGGGCCCCACTCCCCAATACTCTTGGTTACCCACTTTAATTCTGCGGAGCCCAGTGACACTGCCTAGTAGGCCTTGATCTCACTCATTTGTTCACAGGAACCTGCCAAACCCTCAAAGGGATGCTTTTCCAACCACTGACAATGGCTGAAAGCATCGCAGGGGGCTCTCTCTTCCTGAACAGTTTGCCTCAGGACTTGTCTTCTATACCTACTCCACTGCCCCTGGAGCAGGTACAGAAGAGGCAAATATAATTGCTTTTGTTTTCTGTTGCTCTGGACTTAAAAAAATTGACCTGTGTCTGCTTTCTGATCTCTCGGAATCTTAGGATGCAAATGCAGTGTTTCTCTCCTCCGTGCCCCACCGTCAGAGCCCTAAAACCATTTTCTCCTCCTTGCCCCCAGGAAAGGTTGTGGTATGCAGGGAGTGTCTGCTGAATGTATGAATGAATGAATGAATGAATGTGCGAACCAATGAATGAACAGTTTAGGGGAGTTGATGAAAAATCCATTTGATTAGTAGCCCTGCCCCCCAAAAGATGAAGATATACTGAAAACTTTAAAAAGCAAAGCCTAAACAAATAAACGAAACTTCATGATTTTAATTCTTTCCAGATATTGAATTGAGCACATACTGTAGCCTCCTTCTGCTACATCAAACCCCTAGTGATTATGGAAAAATGTAGAACAATGATATTAAAATCTCTGTAGCCCCTTTCACTGAACAGAGAGAGCACTCACAGCCCCCCCCCCAAAAAAAAAAGTCTCCGACAGAGTGCATCCGGTGACCCAACCCTCTGACTCTTTTCCCAGACTCACTGTCTGAAATTCATTGTGTCTTTTCTGGGAGCCTGCTCTTTCTTCCGTACCTCAAACCTCTGTGGGGGGATAAGAGCTTTGAAGAAAAATGCAGTGGGCTTTGAGAGGATTCAGAGCATCTTGGCCTAGGCTAGGAAGAAAATTGAGCTATGAGATGAAAATGGTAGCCATAGCGAGAAAACGTCCCTTAGTATTTAGTTAGATGAGGAAAGGAGGAGCAAAGTCCCTGGAGTAGAAAGGAGAAGGGCAGCAGGTGTGAGTACAGTGTGGGAAGGGGCTGTGGGAAGGGATTAGGGAAGTACCCAGGTACCGGTTCTTGCAGAACCTGTTAACCTCTGCCCATGGGTGACTTTTACACAAGGGGGAGACAAGGCAGGTTTTCCCATGATTAAATTGGATGTGTAAAAACTCACTTGCCTCTGTTTAGAAAATGGATTGGTCAGGGCAATGTGCAATTAAAGAGAAGGATGTGGTCATCCAGACGGGAATAAGTGAGATTGGTAACTGAAGGTGGAGAGAAGTGAATGAATTAGGGAGGCATTTAGGAGGCAGAATGGACCAGATGGTGGGAGGCCGGGAAAGACCATTCAGAGGCTGTGAAGATGGGAGTTTTCAGAGAAGACTAAGAGATGAAACCAGAAGGAAGTCAGGGTCAAACCTGAGAGCACCTTGCATGTCAGGCTAAGAAGTCTGAACTTTATCCTGTAGACAACAGGGAGCCATTGAAAGGTGTTAAGCCTGGGAGTGATTTGCATATTGGAAAGGTCACCCTGACAAGGTATGGAGGATAGAGAGGCAGATAGTGGAGCCAGGGAGACCTGCTCAGAGAGTGTGATAGTTGTCTAAGTGTGGAATGACAAGGGTCTAAATTAAGGCAGCAACATAGGGGATGGAGAGAAGGGCACGAGAGCAGGAAATGTAAGATGGAATTGCACTGACTGGGAGAGAAGATTGAACATGATGGCGACACCAGAAAGTTTAACCGGGGCCGTTTTAACAAGCGGGTCTGAGGAGGAAGCAGGTTCATTCATTCTAAAAGTTAAGGGAAAGACACTGTCCTAGGCCTTAGGAATGTGTGTTGAATAAGAAAAATGCTGCCCTCTGAAACTCAGCCTCGTCTAGACAGAGACTGAATATGCAAACAAGTTCATTAATCATGAATTAGAGGAAATTCCATCCTATAAAGTAACAGGTGTTATAATGAAGGATAACAGGGTGTGCAGACAAGTGGCCTATTTTAGATACTCTGCATTGGGAAAAGCTCTCTGAGGAGATGACATTGAAGTTAGTATCTGAAGAATAAGAAAAATCCAGGGGAAGGACATCCCGGTTAGAGGGAACAGCGAGCACAAAGGCGCTGATGCTGGGAAGTGCTTGGATTTTTGGAGAAACCAGGTGGCCATGTGGCTGCAGAGGACCAAATGCAGGGGGCGGGGAGTGACGGAGCAGTTAGGCAGGGCCAGTTCACTCACGGCCCTTTAGACCATGGCACAGAATGTGGATTTTGCTTGAAGCTGTGCTAGATGTTATTAAATGGAATTAAACAAAAAATTACATAAATTGATTTAGGTTTTAAGCTAATCACTGTGTCTGCTCGCTCAGTGGAGGATAGATTTAGGAGGACCAGAGAGGAAGCAAAGGTTTCAGAATTGATTTCATTGCCGTAGTGAGAGATATTGTGGATTGGCCTGGAGGTGGTGACTGAATTTAAGAGAGATTTGAATATTATAACTGAAAGATCAGGGGATGGATAAATAGGTGGATAGGCATGAATAATGGAGGAGAGGGAGCAATCAAGGATGAGAACCCAGTATCTGGCTTGAGCAACTAAGTGAATGTGGTCCTTCTAACTGAAATGGAGGAGACATCGGGAAGAACAGTGGAAAGCTAAAGACCTGTTTAGCCTGATATCGAATTTTCTGGGATGAGGTGTCATGGGAATCATACTGTGGGTAGCTTTGTTAAGAGAACTCAACTTGGCTACAAATGAATATTTGTTAAATAAATGAAATGAATAAATTAATGAATCATTTGTTAATAGTTATTGGACGACTTGAAAACAGACTGATGCTCAGGGAATTCAGCAACCATCAGCTAATTTCTATCAGTAAAAAAAAAAAAAAAAAAAAAGTGAATTACAGAGAACAACCCAGAACTCAACATGTGATGTGTTTATTGCTTAAGGATTTCCATGTTGCAGAGAAGAAAAGGGGGCCTGAGTTGGGGTTATCACGAAATATGCAGCAAAGAGTTATAATCTGAACCAGTTTCTTTTTCTATTTGTATCTCTTGGACTGTTCCTTTTTGATCATTAGGCAAACACAAGCCATTTACTGGGAAATTTCCCTTACAGATTTGCAATCTTTCTGTCACAGGACAGAGGAGGGAGTCCTGGGTTAGGTATTCTAAGAGTAGGTAGACACGTAAGGCATATTCAAAGAGCATCTTCCATTAGAACACCAGTTCATCTACAAGGTGAAGGAAATGTGAAGGTCTACTTAGTTAAGGATTCAGACTGTCTCTTAGTAACTAACCACTTGGTAAACATCAAAGCAAGAGGCAATGCAGTGGTGGTCAATGGGATGTGTTTGGTTTCATGCATACAGAATTTTGTCAGGCAACATAAACAGGAAGTTGTTTTGCTTAATTGCAAAACAAACAGCTTAGTATCTATTGTCTTTTATATAACCATCTTTAATTGCTAGTTTTATTGGACAATTCTCAACAGACATTTGAGTTTGAGACCCCTGATAAAAGATAATGAGCATTATAAACACTGCCTTGGAGTCAATATTGGGGAACTGGTTATAAGAAAACCTGAGTTTAGAAGCTGGGGATTCAGTAGGGTAGAGTCACTGGAAACCTGGGTGAAAAGCAGGCATTCACCCTCTGGGATAGAAGTCTGTGTCCAGGGGCCCGGGACACTGGACGTTGAGTAGCACCAGCTGCAGCTGGATGTGATGAGCCACCTGTGTGCTGTCTCTCTGTTCATCAGAGCCAAGCTGAGTCATAGAGTTAGTCTGGGTCTGGATAAAGAGAGAGAGAGATAAAGGGTTGTGTAGACATCAGCAGGTGGGTCATCCAGCAGTCAACATCAAGATAGAGGTAGGGATGCAAGGTGTTTATTAGAGAGTAACAGCTACAGCAGAAAAAGAAGGAAAGAAGGGTTGGGCAGAGGGAGGAGCAGGCTTCCCAAACCCTTGGACAACTCAGAAGAGAGTGCTGGAACGTTATTGTCTGTCAGCACGTAGTGTGTTGAACCAAATTGGTTGTCGTTGTTCTCTGTCCTTGCCCAGTTGCTGGATGTCAACTACTCTGGAGAGAGAGACCTTGGAGAAGGTGTCTGGCTGCAGCTGGTACTTGGTCTTGTTAGGGAATAGGTTTGGATTTTTTGGAATCACTTTATAGCCAAAGTCAAAAAATGTAAAAATGGGCTTCCATGCAAAGTCTAATAGGAACCCTCTCAAATTTGTACTCAGATAGGACAAAGCACTTGACCACTTGCAGGAAGAGAGTGCAACTAAACAATGACAAAGGGTTTTGAGCTTCTCGATGCTTTTGAAGTTCTTGGGTACATGGAAGAGACAGAGAAGAGAGAAAAAGAATGTGAACCTTTTTTTTTTTTGGTAGGTAGGCGAAATGTTTACTGAGAAAATGACTTAGTAGTCAGAGAAGGTAGTTTTTGTAGCCCTGCCTGCTGTAGTAGGTGACAGGGTCCTCAAATTAGCACACATTTTGAGCTTATTCTTTTAGGTGGCTAGAAGTCAGCTTTCTCAACCTGGGGCAGAGACTCATGATTGGAATTCCATGAAACCCATCTGCCCCTCAGCTTTTTTTTTTTTTTAACTCTTTGTTAATTTCTTCTTATGAACCTTAAAGTTTATACGGGCAAAGTCTATGTGGGGAGATGTTATTGGGAACAAACTTCCAAATTCCATGTGGTCATTGCAAGTCAGCCCCACATTATGCCTGGATGCAGTTCAGATCTGGCATTGGAATGGTTTTGCTGCTACTTCAACTCCTGTTGATTCAGCCTGATACCTCTGCCAGGATGGGTGTCTGGTATGAAAATAGAGGTGGTAAAGTGAGCTATGAGTGGGATCATGTGGGTACGCTTATGGTGATGCTGGGAGGGGATGATTACTAGGGATGTGGGTGTTATGTAATTTGAAACATTGTTGAAGGAATAGTCATTGAGATTTCTCTAGAAATGGATGGAGAGAAATTGGTCTTTGGAAATGCTGGACACTATCAGCCTCTTATTTAAACAATCTGTGTTGTTTTTCTTTGCTCCTTACATTCTTCAAGTATAGGACACGTGATTACAATTATTTCTACTCTGCTGCTGTAGTACAGAAATGATTGATATGAGTGACATCTGAACAATGATTCTTATTTGAATTTTTCCCAGTAAACATAATCAGAACACTCATGAGCAAACTTTTAAACTTTAAAGAAAAGACTTTTTTAAAAACATTTAATAATACTAGTAAGTTACAGGGAATGCAAACTTAAAAGCAAGGAGACAACAGTAACAAATGGTTTCTTTGGATAGTGTTGTTACTGTTTGTTTGCTTTGTGTAAATTCAATATTTATCCAATGTTTTATAAAGACAAAAGTAAAAAAGAAATAGAAAATGACATTTTTTTCTACAAGTAACGGTGTTAAAGAGGATGGCAAAAAGAGATAACTTTTTAGAAAACGTCTGAATGCCAAGTTCCTAAAGTCAACAGTGTAAACTGTGCATGCCATGGTCAGAGGACGACAGGACAAACCTGGGCAGAACTCAAAGTCTCACTCAGTTACGGTCTTGACTCCTCCTTGAGACCCAATAAGAAGACTTGAGTGGAAGTAAAGAGAGAACATTTGGTGTCTTGCCCAGCTTTGGGCCTTGCTCAGTGTACTTGCTTGGCCTCCCGTCTGTGAAACGGGAGGGTTAGGTTACAGGGAATCTAAATTTTTTTAAGAGCTGTTGTTTGTGATGCCAGAAGCCATGGTAAGGCTTTGGGGATATTTGGGAGAGAGGCCACCAGAGAGAACAGAGAAAGAGATTTGGAGCTGCGGAAACAGAACTTGGTTAGAACCTTACCTCTGTTTCTCACTAACAGAGTAGCTAGTCTTCAGCTCTCAGATTATTCATTCCCTCATCTTTAAAAGGGAGAAAAACAAAACTACATGAGGGAGTTGTCCACAAAATGCCACATGTAAAGCAGTTGGCACAGTGGCTGGCACATAACAGCCACTCCGAAAAGGACAGGGGCAGCGCTGTTTTTTCACCATTCCTATGACTCTCCTGTGTAAACCAAATACCACAGCAGTTGCTCTCTCTTTCCTTTCTTTCACCCTAGATCCTGTGCTTTCAAACTTTCTCCTTTTCTATTTTAAAAACCTCACTGTCCATTTCTTCTTATGTGATAAGTTATTCCTCATGTGAAAAACATATGTTGGCTAAAGGGGTCATTCTCTCTGACATTATTGCAAGTAGAGATAAATTTAATGGGAAGAAAGAGAGACAGAATACTAGATAGATGAAAAGATCTTTGGAAATTAACAATAACCAAAAGAGAAGACGACATTCCAGACACTAGTGTATAAGGGTTAGGAATTCAAAGGCAAGAAAAGTCCCCCTTTTCTCCACCAAAGCACACGGCAAAGGCTCCTATGGTCTTTCCCAATACACCAGAGGTCAGCAGAAAACAAAACAGAAGGGTGCAATTCCAGGAGGCATGTAAAGAGATAAGATCTGAGATCATTTAATTCAGAATTCTCCAACGACATGTTTCTTACTTGGAACAACTGAAGGCCCTACTATAACCTCAGATCCACAGGGTTCTTATCTTTGCAGAGGTTTAGGGTGAGTCATTCTGGTGCTGTCCTGGAAGCCAATATGTGGGCTTATCGGAGCCTTTTCCTACAACATTCCATTTTGGGGGCCAAACCCTGCAGCTGGACTTCCAAATATATTCTCCGGTCAGCATTCCATTTCCCTTCGGAGCTCCTTGAGGCCAAGCCCACTTAACCAAACCTTGACCCTCCGCCTGGTTCTTGACAACCTTCTGCCTAGAGCATCTGCACAGGTTTGTTCACATCTGAAGCCACAGAATGAGATCCTGGTGCCATGGAGTCTCTCTGGCCTATAGTGATGTGTCCCAGTTAACTCCAATTATGTGCCTCTACCTAGAGCCTGTTGCTTTTCCTCTTTCATATATTTGACCTTCTCTCTTGGCTCATACCAGTCTGAACCAAGCCCGAGTTTATTATGCTCTTCTTACTTTCACAGCCAAGTATTGTCTATGTTCATCTGCAAACGAAGGTTCTTCGAGGCTGCCGGGAGGCAGTATGTTGTGATGGAGATGACATGGGACTAGAAAGTCTAGGTTTCAACTCTAACAACGACATCTGTGAAGAATTTGATTTATCCTCCTTTGCATAAAATATGCACATATAAGCTTCACCACACATTCTCATCTGCACATTGTATTAATCATTTTATTTTTCCTCGTTTAAATTTTCCTCACTGAAGCCTTTCATGGAGAAGTGTTTTTAATGTTTTTTACAACTAATATTACCTATTGAGTGATTTCTCTGTTCAAACTTTTTCTCTTGCTTTTTACGGCCAAAAGCGTGGTTTAGATCCGCTTCTCATGACACAGAGGCTGAATCAGGTGTTTAAAAGGCGGGCCATTTTATATAAAGCCTATTTTGTGTCCCGAAACCTTATCTCAGAATGCATTCTTCACCGATGTTAAATGAACAGTTTGAAAATGTTTCCCTCCCCGTGAATCTTGAGCTTATGTTGGGGAGGGGAGTACAACATATAGGGAAGTGGGTTTTTTTTTCCCTCTTAAATAGAAAAATTTGTCACCAACCAGAAAAGCATGACCTCCCGCCTCTCCCTCACACAGGTTAAACAATTTCAGGACTTTCCATAACAAGTTTGGCTCATGCATCACACAATGTCAAGGTCCCGAGGTCCACTGATCACTTTCTTTTACATCATCATCAATCATTTTATGTTTTAATGCATTCTCTGATGAAATATGTGATTACTTGACTCAATATTTCTTTTGACTTATATAAACATTTCATTACTAGCTCTTAGTTTGTGGGTTTAGCAATTTAGTTTGTGTGTTTGTGTGTGGGATGATTCGTGGCGTAGATTGATTACGGGATAATTCAATACTTTGTATTAAGAATATATAATAAAGAACACAGTATTTGGAGTTCAAACCCCACATTTGTACTTTACCAGTTGTGTAATTTGGAGCAAGTAGAAAACTCCTCTGGTCAATTTTTTTCATCTGTAATTTGCGGATATGGATATGTGCCTCACAGACTTCTTGTTAGGATCGAATGAGCTAATGCACGCAAAATGCCTAGCACAATGTCTGTCACATGTTCAATATATGTGATCTTTTTCTTCTTTCTTTCTTTTTTTTTTTTTGAACCAGTGCATTTTGAGTGCATTTTTGTTAGTGGTCTATTCAAATTGTGTTGCTCCAAAATTCATTTCAGAGGAGGCTGCTGCTCGATCAGGTAGAAGACTCATCCGACCATGGACCCTCATCAGCCCTGCCCATTCAGGTGTAAGAATACTTACAGGAAGACCACTGTATTGGTTAATCTAATGTCTTCTGGATAATTAACCAAGTGTAATGTACACATTGTTTCTTTCATACCATTGACTTGGGTAGCCCTTAAACCTGGGCACACGCTGTTTTCCATAGGAGTATGATAGAATACGCTTCATTCTAGAAACAGATTTTCTTATGTTTAAACTAGGTTATTCTTGTTTTGAAGAACAATTATTATTTATTTTTAAATATCCTTTTAGACTTATTTAGAGATAGACCTTTGCCATATACCCTGCCTGTGCACGTGTGAAAAGGGGAACAACTGCATGAGAAATTGGTTCTGGTCTTCTCCAAGTGTTTTACTCTGGAGGCCGAGTCTTGTGAATCACTCTCTGACTCAGGATCTCTGTTGCCTGGGTCTTTTGTTTTCTTCCCACCACACCTTATTGTCTTCTGGGCTTTCAGTGACGTTGGTGAAAAGATGTTTCTTACAAGAGAACTCAACTCTTGTCCTTGGGATTTTCCTCCAAGCCACTGACGCTCATTATGAAAATGTTGATGGTAAAAAAAATACATATGTTGACAGTTATGTGCAGCCAATAATAAGCATGGCCATCAACTGCCTGACTTTCCTGAACACATGGACTCAGAGGTGTTTAAATGTGAAACAAATCAAGACAACAGTTATGTCTTAGGGTCAGTAAAACACAGCAAATGATCCATAAAAGCATGCCGAATTAATGAAAGGTGGATGACGCTTCTATTTTGAAGTTCGCACAGCAGGCTCTCCTCTAGGGTCCCAGAATCAGGGTGCTGACAATGCTTTTTTAACATTCCAAGTGCCATGCACCTTAATCACGGGAAGGCTTGGGAATCGCCTGGCATCGTGCTTCTTGAATGGGCCCCAGCAACAGGAAACTCCGTTCTAAAAACAGACTGTGTTCTGACTCCTGGCTGCCAGCAGTCTTGAGTGAAATGCTTGGCCTCTCAGAGGCTGAGAGAGAACAAAATATTCCATTTGACTGAATAGCTGGTCTTTAGACCGAAAGGCCCTGGAGTGTAGGGAAGATATGTACCAGCGAATTTGGACCTTCCACTGAGGACTTTTCTGTCATAGGGAAATACCGTGTAAGAGATGTCAAACGAGGCCTGGAAGATCTGATGGACCTGAAACTCTGATGGACTCTGGACTCTGGTGTCCAGGATAGTAGACATCTCAGGTGTCAGCAAACACAGAAAACTCTGTTAGATGTTTTTAACATGTGTAGTGGTGGCAAAGGTGGGTATCTTATTAAATGTAGGTTCTCTTAGCATCTCTCTTACTTCTAATAAATTTGCAATGTCATTCTATGGGTGACACTGACCAGTTTTGTCAAAATTCACTTAGGTAAGATTTTGAAAACCAGAGTGGAATTTTAATAATGAAATGGGGAAAATACCCGGGACCGAAGCTGACCACCACTGGGGAAGCCCAATTGGGTAGAGAAGTTTGAAGGATATGGTCACCTTGAACTCTACCTGAGATGAGTACTAATAATAATGATAACAAAAATGACAGGCACTATGCTAATTGCTGTACATTGTTAATTTATTCTTCATAAATTTTTTTTTTTATGAGAAATGCCTGAAAATTACACCTGGCTCTCTCAAAACCAGTCTACCGATGATAACTCAATTCCATACAATGGATGGTTCTTCGATCCCCTGGAAAAATGTAAAATCAACAAAACAGCGACATAAATGACACTGGGCAAATCATTTCCTTGTGATGTCTTAAATGTCTTAAGCCTCCATTAACTGTTTACATGTTTGCAAATCCCATCCTAGCCCTGCCCACTTGCATCGGTATTTGAGATCGGGAGGCTCACACTCTGTTCCACCTCCTCCCCCATTGGACACCATATTGTAAGCACGCTTCCATGTTCCTTGTTTTCAGTTAAAATCCTGGACCTGAAGTCTAAAAATGCTCTCTAATGGGAAACGCTGAGTTGGTCTCTAATTCTTGTTGCTGCAGATAGCATCAGTTATATTTGTCTCCAGACTCTGGAATTTCAGGGAGCCCATTCTTCACAGGTCAGTCCTGGCTGAAAGTCCAGAGAAACCAGACCTGCCTCTGTCTGGCCCACCCTGGCCTGGGAGCCTCTTGCCCTAAACAGCCCCAACCCTCAGGACTCCCTGAGGGGAGAATCTGAAAGTTATGTTTTAGCCTTCAAAGTGGTAACTTACCAAAAGAGCTGTGCTGGTCTTACTTGAGGAGAGGATAACTGATATAAATTCAAACATTTCTTGCTCAAGCTTTTGATTGTTTTCTCAATTATTATTGAGCATTTTCACTAAGAACATTGAATCATGAAATTTCAAGTCACACAGCCCATTGCATCTCTAATTATAAATAAATGGTTTCAACCTCCACCCCTCCTGGGACACTGGTTATGTAGATTAGTCAGCACACCCATCCACCCTTGACTCTTCTTTTCCCTTTTCCTAGAGAAACCACTGGGCTTAACACTTCTGGGAAGAGGATTGGCTTCCATTGGGACATGTGGTGGAGAGGGGGGTATAAGGGGACTAAATGGTAATGGAAAAAATACAATAAAATTTTTTTTTTAAAAAAGAAACCCCACCCTATGGCTTCACAAAGAGCCTGAGCAGAAAGGGAGCTTTCTCTCATTCAGTTCAGTTGAAATCCTCCCCTCCCCAGCTCTCTCCATCGAATAATAAATACTAAGCCATCTTTCTATCATACTCAGCTCCTGGCAAAATTTCATCTTCTGTTAGTGAAATTTTGAACATATTTCACTGTTAGTACAGGCTTCCTAGCCCCATACTGATTCCTCAGACATGGTGTGAGATCAGAGGGAACTACTATTTTGCTTTGATAAATTCTTTTCTTCCTTCCTTCCTTCCTTCCTTCCTTCCTTCCTTCCTTCCTTCCTTCCTTTTTTAATTTCTATACTGTTATTACATACTTTAGTAGTTAAAATTGGAGGGAAGGAGCCATTTTGAAGGATTGATTTAAGGGCAAACAACTGAACAAACAAACAAACAAAAAAAGGTTTTCCTACAAATGTATGTGAGAGGATTTTCCATGGCCGGTTACCAAAGTCATGTGCTCTGTTTCTAAGTAATTAGAATGATGAAGGGAGAATATCATATTAGAATGAGGGTCATCTGTCAGTTGCTAAATTTCTTGTTGCATTCTCTGTCCCAATGGATCTAGTTCTTTCGGCTGAATTTATCCTCTTAAAGACTATGGTCGTTGAGTTACTTCTCCACCAAACGCTTTCCAGGGCTCCTTACTGCCTTTGATTCTCTATTCCAGCGTTCAGGAACTTCCACAGGTGGTTCCTGACTTGCCCTCTAAGCCTATGGTCATTGCTTCCCCAGAGAAGTCAAACTCAGCCCTGCCACTTACTAGTCTTAAAAATTATTTAATGGCTCTAAGCCTTGGTTTCCTCTTTGGTGAATTAAAGATACTCCTACCCCATGAAGAAGTGAGTTTTAGGGAAATTAAAGGAAACCCCACTAGGCATTCACACACTCAAACACACACACACACACACACGCATGCATCATGCAGACAACCACCATCTGGTGAACTACATATATCTGAGCAGTGACTGCTGTAGAGCAATTCCTTGTCTCATATGGATAATAGAAATGCTCAAAATTAATAGGTAGCATTACTTATGCTATTAATTTTTATTCTGAGATTCATTCAAATGCTACTTTGTTTCCCTTTCTCTCCACTGCAGGGACTGTCTCGGTTTTATTGTTCATTTTGGTGCTCAACGTTACATTCTTTTTAACTGTTTTTCTTACTCTGTGTGTGCGTGTGGTAAGCTGGGGATAGGGTCAGTTCTTTTCAATCAGATTTGCAAGGTCCTACAAAGTATATAGGAAACATGCTATGTTTATTGAATAAAAAAAGGAAGGGAGGGAGGGAGGAAGAGGAAGGAAGGAAGAAAAGAAGGAAGGAAGAAAGGGAGAAGGGAGGGAGAGAGGGGAAGGAAAGGAAGGAGGGAGGGAGGGAAAGAGGGAGGGAAGGAGAAAGGATGGAAGGACAGCAGTGTCTCTGGGATCCTAAAATGTCTATCAGGGTTAGAGGCCAGGTGGCAGGCGAACACAATCTCTTAGGTGGCTGAGTTCAAAGTCAGTGCAGAAGAGAGATGTTCAAGATGAACTTGAACTTTAATAAAGTACAAATGGTAACCCAGGGTCTCAATAGCTTTGGAATTTGATGAGTCCCAGACTTGGAGGCAAAAATGAACCATATGCCTAGAATTAGGTATTAAAAAGCCTCACTGCCAGGATTAGAAGACATTAACTCACAAACATGGGGACTACCCCTCCGGATTTACAAAGGCAAATATGTCTCAGCCAATCATTGTCCAGATATGTTCTGTTTATGATTAAGAGTCAGTGTATATATGTGTGTGTATAGTGAGTCTACTAAACTTTCTAATGATTGTTAATACACGTGGGCACTTTTAAGTTGAACATCCATAGATTAAGGGCAATTGGATCTTTTATGACAGGAATTGGCATTCCCAGAAGCAAGAAGCAGATCTGAGAAAAGCCCAGAAGCAGGCGGCCAAAATGGCAATTGAAAGTCAGTTCTCTTAAGAGACGGAGGGTAGAAAATGAGTTTATCTGTGATCTTCCCGCCAGGAATTGTGGCCTTGGGTTTTGAGATCTAGAGAACAAAGATAAGTCAAGAGATGAGCTGATGGGAAATAGATCAATTTAAAGTTAGGCATGAACACGGAATTGTTTAAGGGCCAATTTAGAAAAGATGGGCCATGACCCCTGTGCCCAGGACAGCTGATGAAAGCCAGGAGCAATCGGGCATTTACTCCCAAACCAAAAACCACCTTAGCCTTATCAAATGATCGCCCCGCATGTTATACAACCATAAGCCAGGGTAAGTTACAGATGTGCCAGCTGATCATTGGTTCCTGTGTGCATCTCCCATTCACTTAGTGACAGCATCTACTATTGATACACCAACACAAGTATGGAGAGAAACTATAAGGGGTTAATGTCATTACCAGCTGCCTTGTTCCGCCAGGACGACGTGTATTTGGGACATTCTAGTTGTAATGATCTCAATCCTTCAGCTAATTGTGAAATTGTCCAGTTCGTGTTCAATTTCATCTCATTCCCATGGCATTTAAAAAATTTTTGACTTAGCATTGAGCTTTATTAACAAAAACCCCCAGGTGTTAGCCATAGCGCTACTTACACAAACACAGACGGCCGCACCTGTGATTTGAATGAAACTGCATCGGAACCGAAGACAGAGAGATGATGAAAAGAGAGGAAGTGATGGCAAGGTTAACACATGAGTGAACTCGAGCTCGCTCACACTGCGAAACCTATTGCCAAAGCCTGGGCACTCATTTTAGAAACTGTGAAAGATTTTCTGGAGATTTACGGCAAGAAATCGGTCCTCAGGCAGAGAGGGCTCTGAAATGCTTTCTATCATGCCTTATGTAACCCAGGGAAAAAAATATTATTCCCCTGAATTGGGGGTGAGACAAGAGATGGATTTGTACAGTGACTAACTGCCTAAATACTTCAAGCATTGCTGCCTTCCCCTCTCTTTGAAGAAAAGGAAACAGTAAATCAGAAGATTAGGGATTTACTTCCATTTCAAGGTGCCACTAGCCAAGCCACGTTAGCTGGCTCCATGCCTAAGCGTTTCGCGTGGGAGGTGGACCCAGAGGGAGAGAGGCCCCAGTGCTTCGTGTAGTTTTAAGGGCAGTGAAGTCTGGGGATACAAAATAAAAGGGAATATTCCTCATCGAAGTCACTTATTTTGTGAAGGTCGGGGGAATGTTGAGAAAAGAAGAAGATTAGAGCCTCACGTCTCCGGGGCTGTGAGGTGCATCCCCCTCTGAAATCAAAATAACATGTTTTGTAGATTACCTGAGTGTCTGGGGAAAAATCTCTTGCATTAATCTGGATATTACCATAACGGGCAGTAATGTGAGGACAGTTGGGAAGGGCTCCCGGGGGTGCCCTCTGGCATGGAATTCCAACAGCTTTTGCATTCCGGGAGTTTGTAAGTGAAATTCTGTATTTCCTCAGTTGGAAATCCATCTCCTCTCTTCACTCCCCAACTGAAGCCCTGGCTGGGTCTGTTCTTCCATTACACAAGCCCAACTGACTGAGCACCTACGAATGATTAAGGCGGTGCAAAGCCGAAGGAAAAGTAGGGAAGGAGCCCTCATTTGTGCAATGCTCTCATCAAGCTTCCAGACGTTCAGCAGAAAGGAATCTTTCTGTGTCCATAGCCAGGGTCCACCCTGTCCCCAAGGAGATATCAACCTGTCCTGCCCCATTCCAGGGGTCAAATATTTGGGAGGGCAGGTGTGTGGGTGAAATTGTGTAAGTGAATAACACCATCACCCTGTCTCTGCAGACAGGAAAGCATGGGGTGGTTGTTCAGTTGCAAGTCCTGGCTTTATAGATGGTCAGCCTAGAGTGATTTTGAGCCACAACTCTGTGGTCCGAGAGGCTCGGCAACTCCATCATGGGTCTGCTTGCTCACCTGCATGTCAGTTTTCTTGGCGTTTGTAAACACCATTTCCTAACTCAGGGATGTATCCAGTCCTGACTTCCATTTGTACACTCAGCTGATATTCTCTGGCTCCCAACAATGGCCTTTCAATCTCGGTATTTCACAGTCAGCTTCCCCAAGTGCAGCTGGATTTTCCTCTCCAGCGGATGGGGCTTGGCCCGCTGCCACTTCACTCCTGACTTTGCACATCTGCTCTATCTTAACTCACTTGCAGATCTGGGCTAAAGAGGCTTCCCCTGATAGCTCCTGCCTAGGACTCGCATCAGCAAGACTGGACCCTTAGCCTTCCCACTTGGAGAGCAGTGGTTGAAAGTTCAAGCTGGAAAATCAAATCTCTTAGGCCACGCGGCCCACTTACTGCCTCAGGAGTTCTAGAAAGTCCTCTAGCCAGTGCTCCGAGCCAGCACCACACCAGACTGGAGCTTGAGTTCGGCAATGGGAAAATTCAGTCATACTCACCCTGTCTTTATTTAAAAAGTTGATATTTTGTTCACAGGGAACTTTTTACATCTGATTTTTTCAAATCTTGATTACTGAGGTACCGAGGTGGTTTTTGTTTGTTTGTTTTTTGGGGTGGGGGGGGTCTCCTTTAATTTCACACCAAGGCAAGTGCCCGTCACTCTACTAGTGCCAGCACTGCCCTGAACCCCAGTTTCTTCATCTGTAAAGTGGGAATCATAATAGCACTTACCTATTTTTTATAATAATTTTTGAAAAGTAATTGCAGTTTTTAAAAAAAGGTACTTAATGGGAATTGTGTGCATAAGGTACTTGACACACCTAGTAAGTGCTCAGAGGGAAAAAAAGCAATTACCATCATCATATATTACCTTGTTTTATTATTATTTGTTAATATGCTATATTTTCTTAGAATGTTACTCAAGTCCTGAAAAGTTCTTGAGGAAAGAGGGGAAGAGTTTGGGTTGTTACTTTTCTTTTTTTTTGGCAGCGATACAGTGTTTACACATAACAGTTTCTCCATCAAAGCTATTGCCTATTAATTGGGGAATTGGAACACATTATACTGAAGATCCATTCCTTCCACTGGTCCCTGGAAATCTGTCTGTGATTTCTTTAACATCACCCAGCTGATGTTAAAGAAATTACACCTTATATGCAGTATGTGTAATATCATTATTACCTGTTTTACAACTTTTCTTTACATCAGACCTACTTTCGATAGTCACCCTTTCTTCTCCCTGCCTTTCTGGTTTATCACACTGCCACACGTGTGTGGGATGACCTGTGCATCTGGGGAAGAGCTCCAGCTCCAAGATTCTTCAACCCACTGTGCTGGCAGCACTCCACGAGCTCGTCTTGGGAAACAATAATTGATTACTCCGGAGGGAAAACTCTCTTTCAACACCAGCTGGCAGCCTGACTCTGCCCTAGGGCCCCTGAATTAGCCCCCAGCAAAATCCTTAGCAGAGACAGCATAAGGGCGAAAGGGGGGACATTACCTTAAGTCCCAAAATGTTGCTGTGTGCATGTTCCACCTTAAAGGCACTTGAGTTTAACACTGATAAATCCTAGAGTAGTGAATTTTCCAATGGCTACCCCAGGGCAACCCAGCAGTATCTTTTTTTTTTTAATTTATAGATTTAAATAGCATGTTTTCCATATAAAACCACTTGAACAAATAAACCACGTGATAAAGGAACAGCCCAGAAATGCAACAAGCTTAGACGTGTAACCAAAAGGAGGAGACCAGCTTTGGGAAGCAGTTATGTAGAGGTGCATATCAGTATCCCAGGATGATACATGGACATTCTTGTTCTCAGAGCTGAGCTGAGTTATTATCTTTTGGGTCCTCTGTGAAGGCTGCCAGACCCAACTTTCAGGATTTGAAAGGAAAACAAAAATATTGATTATTTGTCAAAACTCTTCAAATGAAAATGAGTAAGAATTTTTAAACATGAATGTGATTTCCATTCTAAGAACTGTGTCCTGGATGTCAAAAACATACGTTGTTGCTTTCATCGAATGAAATTCTTGTGAGTTCTTCCACCACCCCTCGAAGCAGCATACTCATCCATTGGAGCGTGTGCCTGGGTACAACCACACGAAACCATCAGGTGCTAAGGTTTCAACCTGCCTGTGCCATCGGGGGCAAGATATGAAGGATAAGGCAAAGAACGAAATATAAGGCTTCTGAACAAATGTCTAATTTAGGAACAGCTGAACTTTTAAAAAATTCAAACAAACTCTATCTACGATATCTAATAATTTGGGTACTTGTTATATATTTGCGATTGTATCAATTTTTAAATAAAGTTACACAGTCAATAAGGCTGATCGGCTGATTGTCCCAGGTTTGTTGACCTTATCTTCAGAGCAGTAGTAGCACAAAAGAAGAATTCACCTTCAGGCGCCTTATAAATAGATGTGCGTTCCCTCTCCTTGGTCATGATTACTGTCAAGGTTGCGTGTGGTTTCTATTTTGGGCCCAAATGGCAGAAAAGCTGCTTCTGCAGCCAAGAAGCAGCATTGTAGGATGCCAATAAATTCTGGGGAAAATTACATTTTAAAAAGGAAAACTTTGACATACATCTGGCAGTAGAATGATCCTGAACATATGGCAGCCTGGTAGGTAGGAAGCCGTTGGAACGTGGTAAGTTGAGCTGAGTGCTGCCCCCATCCTGTTCTGGGGTGCATTTGGGAAAGGTCCTGTGGCGAGGACCACATCTCCTCCAGCTTGGCGTGGCACCTTCACTGGGGAGAAGAGCTGGACGTAAACCCGTGTATGTGTGTGACCTTCTGCTGGCCATGTCTGACCAACTCCTCAGAGCTATTCTTAGAGGCACAAGTGGACAAGAGCAACACTCTGGGCGTGTCGTCATGACTCTGACAGTCAAGGAGACGCTGGGAGGCTAGAGTGACCCCGGGTCTCAGAATCATGGGGTCCCGGCTCTGGGAAATGATAGGTGGCCAAAATCAAAGTCCTGCTGGTGGATGGGGCACCCATCTCCGTCGTCCAGTTGGGCTCAAGCGCTCCGTTAACAGGGAGCAAGGCATCTCTTAAGGAAGTCCATAACCTGATGCCTGGCTCTTGTTGTAAGGGACAGGAACAAGTCAGGCTTTCATCAGAGGAAGGAGGACAGACGCAGCCACTTTCATTGTGAATCCCCGAGTTTATGCCCAAGACCCCCAGAACAGTACTAAATTACAGGGCAATCCTTCCACCTGCTGGATCTCACTGCTCAAAGCCATGCCACTTGGTGCTTTTTTAGGTCTCATGCATCTGGTCATCCAGGCTGCACCACACGTCACAATGCTGGAACTACAACACTCTGCAGGACTGGTGCTGCTACCTCATTCTTTGAAGAGGAGCATCAGGGCTCCACAACCATGATTTTCGAGCAAGGTCACGCAGGTAGTAAGTGTGACAGCCTGAACACAAGTGCCGATCCCCGGGCCTCTGAAAAGTGCTGTTGCTACAACACATTGACAGCATAAAAACATTCGCCTACCTTCTATCCCATAGATCATGGACTACATGGGGAAGGTAGGATGCTTCATACCTCAGATCCTTAAGCTTGCTCGGGGAGAAGCTTGAGCTGTTTTTAGTTTCAGAAACTCAGGGCCTGGTCCTTTGTTCTCTTCTGACCAGGTAATTGGCACAATGTATAAATATGCTTCCTTCCAGGCACTCAGCCCTGCACCGCGTACCATCACATATGCAAATGCATAGATTCTCACAACATGTCCTCATAGCTTTACGATGAACACACACATATCTTCGCCACTACCACGTATGTGCATTCGCTCTCCTACTTAGAGGCAGATTCTTACACACCTCCGCCAGAGCAGTGACTGTTACATTTTCTGTTCAACGCCATGACCCAGGGACTTGTTAAAATGTACATTTGGCAAGTGTAGGGTGGATTTCAAAAATCTGCATTTTTAACACAAGCATTTAGATGACTCTGCTTTAGGTAATTTATGCGCCGTTCCTCGGGAAGCAGTATTGGCTACAAGATCCTTAAAGACAAAGGGTGTCATGTACATTTCTATCTGCCCAGCCCAAGTCACTATGCTAGGTCTGGGGCAGACAGTGTCTAGTGAGAGTGGATTGGGTGAATGACTCTTACTCACTCGCTCCTTCACTCAGGAGATCATTATTTTTGGAGAGGCAAGAGGTCAAACTTTCAGGAGGTACTGAAGTCCCACCTGTTCCTCTGGGGTCCCGTTGTCTAGACTGCTGTTTGTGAAAGACTTTTGAAAATTGAGCCGAACTCTCTTTTTATTTGTTCACTTTTGTTGAACAGATTTCCTTCCTAAAGAGCATATAAGGTGTTTCTTCTACAATATCTGGAGGTTTTCCTTTCTTCTCTATGAAGTTCACCCGGACTAATGACACTTGGAGATCAAAGGCCCTGAGGGGAATGGCCTCTGTCCCAAGGCCAACCTGGCAGAGAAGGGCTCTCTCCCCTTCTGTCCTTTTTCTTAAGTCTCCCACCACTATTTGTTTGTGTCTTTCCTTCATTGACAACGGCCATGGTTTATTTTTGCTTGTTCGTATCTGCTCCAAAGCACACATCTTGTACTAAGCAGTCCACTCTCTGAGCCTACCGAAGGGCTGTTGCATTTTTCCAGGAGCAGAAATCTCAGTAGTCCCCTCCCTGAGGGTGTATCCTCCACAGGGTCTCTTAAGCATCACAGCAAATCTTGAGGTATACCACTAATGACCTATGGCCAGCCAGACATCTGAACACAAAGCTAAACTAAATGAAATACCATCCCTACCGTCATGGATGATTTTGTAAAACCTTCTGCTGAACTTCTGATCCCTTATGTTTATGGCATTGTCCTAGTCTGCCAGTCTGGTAATGGCACTCAAAAAGGGAGTGTGGTTATTGGGATACTGAGGACGGCACTGTCTTGGTGACTTCATGCTGGTTCCTCTGGTACTAGGTGCTCACAAGGCTCCATCACACCTGCCCACTGTCAAATCCTTCTGATACACTCTGTCAGGCCCTCTGGACTTTGGCTGAGAAAATCTGCATTTTCTCTCTTCTTATAAATCCAGATACTGCTTGCTTGCTTGTCTTCGGTCCCCTGGAAGTCTTCATATTCTCCACCGGAGCTGTTTACCTTACTAACTCCAAAAATGAATAGTGGCTTGAAGGATGGAGCCGATTTTGTTACCAAATCATTATTTTGCCACCTAACAGTTTCTCAAACCTCATTATGAATTGCCAGAGGTGAGTAGGGAGACCTTGGGGGGCAGGGTACTTAGGCATTTTTCTTTAAAGATTTGATTTATTTATTTTAGAGAAATGGGAAGGGAGGGAGAAAGAGAAGGAAAGAAACTTGCATGTGTGAGAGAAATATCTATCAGTTGCCACTCCATGCCCCCAAATGGGGAACTGGCTTGCATCCCGGGCATGTGCCCTGACCAGGAATCAAACGGGTGACCTTTCGGTCCCAAGGCCGGTGCTCAGTTCACTGAGCCACATCAGCTGGCCAGGGCCCGGGTATATCTTTAAGCTAGCACATTGTCACCTCTTGGCTTGGTAGTCATATCAGCTATTCTGGAAGCTGTCCCCAGAGCAGCAGAAAAAGAGGGTGTGGGTGGCAATAGGAGGGTGTTTGCTGATAGAGGCCCAGGGAAACATCAGATTGATTTACAGAGTGAAGGAGAGTTATGCCTATGTATGTGTTGCATTTTAAGAAACATCTATCTGTAGGCATTCATCCTTACTTGGATGATGATAATGCATCCATTAGTCTAATTGCTAAGTAATACAGAGAATGACGTTACAGAATGGAAGGAAGAAAGAGGTGAGTGTATTAGAAAGGATGGAAGTGTCAGAAATGGATTTTTGAAATTAAAAGTGAATTTTGGGTCCAGGATATAATTGAACTCAAAAGAGTTAGTTGCCTAGAGTAAATATTGTGTGACCCTTTTAGTGCAAACAAAATGTGTTTCTAGCAAACACACCCAGAAAGTTTCTCTGTATATGCTTAAGACATTTCTAGGAGGACACAGAAGAAAATAAAAATTACGGTTATCTTTGGTGAGAGGGACTGAGTGTGGGAGAGTGCTTTTGAATTTTACCTTATACGAATTGGGGCTTTTCGAAATGTTTACCTTAAGCCCTGGCCAGTGTGGCTCAGTTGTTAGGTGCCACCCTGCAAAACAAGAGGTCATTGGCTTGATTCCCGGTCAGGTTGAATATGAGAAGCAACCGATTAATATTTCTCTCTCAAATCGATGTTTCCCTCCCTCTTTTTCTCCTTCCCTTCCCCTCCCTCTGAAATTAAAAAATAAAATACAGTTTTTACCTTAAAAAAAACTAGCCATGTACCCCCACATGTTTACTTTTACTGCATAAATTAAAAGACAAGCCCTGGCTGGTGTGGCTCAGTGGACCGAGTGCCGGCCTATGAATCAAAGGGTTGCTGGTTTGATTCCCAGTCAGGGCACATGCCTGGACTGTGGGCTGGGTCCTGTGAGAGGCAGCCCATTGATGTTTTTCTTGCACATCAATGTTTCTCTCCCTCTCTTTCTTTCCCTTTTCCACTCTCTCTAAAAATGAATAAATAAATAAAATTAAAAAAATAATCATTGCCCTCGGGAAAAGTAACCCCGAGGGATTGTCCTCCCTGAGCAGCTGCATACTGGGTACTTGCTTTTCATCGTGGAGGCTCAGGAAGTCCAGAGGTGCTGGTGCGCTTCCCAAACCCACCGTTCTGGAAGGAGGCCTGGGATACTCTAAGGTCAGCCTTTCCACGCTGAGTTCCAAATCCACAAGGTTCAACTGAGTTCATTTTCTGCATGGAATTAGCTCCTCTGGGTTCAACCACACAGTCTGGACAGGGACAGTACTTGGTTTTCCCAATCATCAGTTACTACTTGCCCTCCTAGTCTTGGAGGAAATTGAGAAGTATGTATTCAACCACTGGGTTTTGAGCCTCAAGCAAGGCCGTTGGTGGATTGGAGCTCACGATAACTGAGTGATGGATCTCCCTCCTTTCTACTTGTCTTCCAGCTTGGAACCTTGATCAGAAGGAGGATCTGGGGCACTCTGAGGGCTGTGGACCTTGAACTTGATGTGCAGAACAACCACCAGCGAAGTAAGTACATTAAATGCGTATTCCCAGGACTTACCTCCAGCAGGCCCAATTCTGCAAGTCTGAGGAATAGCCCAGGAATCTGCATTTGTAACAGATGGTTCAGCTTCATCCCAGATGGTTCAGACACAAGAGAATCATGAAAACACATAGAAACCCTGATGGTGGGCGTGTTTTTACAAAACTGAGAGAAATGAGAAAAACTGGAGGGCGATAGTAACAATAAGGACAAATATCACTTACTGCATGGAACCCACTGCCCTCAGTGCCCGACACATGTTCACTCTTAGCCCCCAGCACCCCTTGGCTTCTCCATTCCCTTTATATGCAGAAGGAAACTAAGGCAAAGGGAGTTTAAATATTTTTCTCAAGGTCAGCTAGCTACAAAGTGACAAATGTAGACACAAACCCGCATGGTTTTGTTCCAGAATATATGCTCTCAACTGCTACACCCTGGGACAGGGGTGTCAAACTACACCCACAGACCAAATCTGCCTGCTGCCTGTTTGTGTTAGGCTGGATGGTGGCCCTTTGGTGGCCCAACTGTTGGAAGGGTTGAAGACATTGCTTATTGGCCCACAAACCCTAATTATATATACTATCTGGCCCTTTACAGAAACAGTTTGCAGACCCTGCTTGAGCAGAGAATAGACACAAGGCTCTTGTTTCCCTAAGGAAGTGCCCTAGTTGTGAAGTGTCCGTGGCTTCACCTGGGGGCCGTGCCAGAGCTCTTGGACCCAAAAGCCAGTTCTTTGGCATCACCACCCCCTAGTACTCCTACTTCGTCACCGAGGCTGCCATGTGTGATGCAGGAGCTTTGGGTAGCTTCATAATTGTCACTTAGGACCACTGTGTCTAACAATGTGCCATGGTCATTTAAATAAAATTCCCTGAAACAGACAAATATGCAAGTGTGGTATAATGAAGAATTTCTCACATAAGCAAAATAGGCAGAACTATGTTCTGGATCCTCATTTCAGTCTTACTTATCCTGTTGAAGTTATTATAACAATGCCATTAGTTCTCTAGAATTGATAAGAAGAGCTCGGCTGAAATAACTGAGGTTAAGAAAGATCCAGTAATTTCCCCAAGGTCACATAGCTAGTGAAGTGTGGTCCTGGGTGAGCTTCAGGCGGTCAGATTCCAGGACCTGTGCGCTCAAACCACAGCACAGTAGAGCTTCCCCCAAAGGTCCCCGAGAGCCTGTTAGCATTCCTCACTCCATTTACAAACACAGAAACTGGCGGTCAGAACACTTACAAGAATCGAACAAGGCCTTGCACCTCTCTGGCCTTTCTGAGTGCAGGCTGGACAGAGTCAAAGTTCTAGGCACTTCTCGATGTTTCAGTGGATCAGGAAACAACCCTCTGGTGGCCAAGCCCTCACTCCAGTGTCTGAGATGTGCTGCATGCCCTTGAGGGGCCCGCAGAGCATCACAATAGAAACAGGTGTTAATTCCACTGCTTACCAGCCATGTGACCTCTGTAAGGACGACTCATGGCCCTGCCTCTCAATTTCCTCATCTGTGAAATAGTAATGATAATAACACCTCACTTACAGAGTATTGAGAATCTCTAATGAGAGAATTCACATCTAGTATTTGGCAGTTCACAGCGTATAGCTGGTGCGCAAAAGATAGCAACCATCACTAGGGCTAGAGAGAAGGGCCCGAGGCTGTTATTAAACTCTATGACATGAGAAATAATAAAATACAACTTAATGCATGTATATGATGTACCGGCACTGCATTAAGTTTTTAGGTCATTTTTTAACATAAATTCTTAGTGATTTCTTATCATCCCCATTTTATAGATGAGAAAACAAAAGCATTCTAATGAACAAAATGAAGTAGCAAACAAAATAGAAACAGACTCATAGATACAGAGAGCAGACTGACAGCAAAGGGAAGGGAATTTGGGGGCTGGGTTAAAAAGGTGAAGGGATTAGCCAAAAAAACCCTTATAAACACAGACAACAGTGTGGTGATTACCAGAGAGAAACTGGGGTAGGGGCAGGTAGAAGAGGGTAAAATGGGGATAAAAATGATAAAAAAAAGATTTGACTCTGGGTGGTGAACACACAATGTGATATACAGACATTGGATTTTAGAATTGTATACCTGAAACTTATATAATTTTATTCATCAATGTCACCCCCAAAAATTCAATTAAAAAAAATCATGCCCAGAGAAGTAAAGTTACTTGCTCTAGGTCACTTAGAGGTACTTGTATCTGACCTGGTCTGTTCAATTCCAGAGTTTACACTCTGACCCACAATGCTATGCCAACTCCCCCAGATTTCTACCACTTTCTAGAGGGCAAAAATATAGCACAGAGACTTCTAAAGCAAGTTCTACTATATGAAGAAGTTGTGGCATTTATGTTAAACTTTATGAGACTTTTATATTAAAAAGAAGCTGTGTTCAGTGAAAGCCTATTTATTAAAAATGAGCTTGAATAATAATATAATAAATGAAATAAAAAATCGTGTCTCCTACTGTCAAGCCAAAGATGGATTATGATCCGCTGGACAGGTACAAATGGTCCTGTAGTCTGGATCCAGGAAAAGATTTGGAGGCAATTTTGCCTCTTAAGAAAGTATTGTACGACACTCACTTACAGAGGATTTATGAGAAATGAAATGGAAACTCTTTCAAGATTTTATTAAGAGATATAGTCTTCCTGCATAACTTCTTTCCCTCCTGGACATTTATGAATGTTTGGCTGGAAGGGTGGTCTGGGAGCTGCGTTTTGATATATGTGGTTCCTACGAGGATGTGCCAAGGGAGACATTTTTCCGTCAAAAGCCATATGCATGCAGGATCCTGGAAAGTCTTCCAGCAACTGTGGACACTGGCAATAAAAATGATCGAGAGAAAAAACATGCCAGCCAGTACCAGTCACTGCAGATGCCAGAAGGACCAGGGGCCAAATACGTAAATACCTTCAGAACTCCTGTGGAAAACAGTAAGGGTTTAATTCATCCCGTTTCCAGCCTCAAGAGTTTTTCAGGACATGGCCATGGCTAAACAATGGGTAGCAAAGTGCTTTGTTAATTCAACCTCCAAGTGCACTATTGAAATTCACAAGACACAGGAAATGAGGAAGGTGCATGACCTGATGGCCATGGACTCCACCACACCGGAGACACTCCTATGCTCCACAAATAGGCTACGTTTCCCACAATGTCACGGTTAGAATGCCATCAGCGTGCGACAAGGGCTGTCTCACGGCCCTCAGTGTATCTCCATGGTGTATGTGGCTGGACAGTAATCCTGGCAAAATTTCTCAAGGCAGGAGCGAAGCTTGGCATGCAATATATTTTGCAAATACAGATAGGCACAACTCACCGCTGACAACAACAGCAGCGAAAAGCATTTTTTGTGTGTTTTTGCCCCTCACCTTTCTCTCCAAATTAATCTCGTTTCCCTATTTTATAGTTATTCCCTATCTAACACTAAAGAGATTGGAAGACCGCTCAGCACCCGGCATGTAATAAGTGCTCTGTGAATGTTAATCGCCTTTCCCTCTCTCTTGAGGTGAGAAGGCCTCCCTTGTTCCTCCTGACTTTGTGATGGGGTGGCTTATTACGCCATTGCTCAGCTCTTCCCATAGTGAGTTGAGGTATTGAGGCAATGGGGCCCAGACAGCTAACTTTTGAAGTCAAGCTTAGGACTTGAACAGGTGGGACCCCACCTGCCTGCTAGTGCCAGGGATGGCCACTCAAGCAAGTTTGGACAGCTCATTGCCTTAACCAAGGGCAGAAAGGGCAGAACTTGCCGCTTTCCCAAAGGAGCAGTGTGTTCCTGCCACCCTGCCCCTTTCCTTTCTCTAGGGCTTCCTCTTCCTGCCTCCCCGGGGGCGTCCTGGACACGCCGGTCCTACCAAGTCCCTCCTCTCTTCATTCTGGTTTATTCTTCACAAGCTGTGAACATGTGCTCTGTGCTGCCAGCTCTGTGCTCTCTCGTCTTGGTGGGGGTCTCAGATGCTGCAGCCCTCCAGGTGTGGCCAGTGGAGGTGACTGAGGGAGGCTGGACTGCCCACCCGGTATTCACCGGGCTCTTTGTGAGTCACATCCAGAGGATCGCTGAGGAATGGCATTCTCCCACAATTCCTCAGGGATGTGTCTCTCCAAATTAATATGGAACTGTACTCTCCTTTGCTTTCTGCGCTCAGTAACCATCGATCATTTCTGGCTCCTTGATCTTCCTGTTTGCCCCAGGAATTTTGCACAAACTGTTGTCACTGTTTGGGGACTTTTTGATTTGCTTTCCCTGTGCTTATTCAACTTCTGTTTATCCTTCAGACGTGAGCTCAAATGGCAACTTCTCAGGAAACGTGTGCAACCCGACTCCCTCCTCCCAGGTTAAACCAAACTCCCTGTCAGCCACATTAATAAATTTGTATTCTTGCCATTTATAGCACTTATTATAGATACATTTTGTATTTATTTGTGATTATTTGATTAATATTTATCTCCTCTACAGGACTAGCAACTTCTAAGGAAACTAACTGTGTCTGTTTTCCTTCAGCACTTCATTTTTGGAGGCTTTACTAGGATCTGGTACAGTCTAAGCACTTAATAAATATTTATTAAATAAGTGACTAAATAACAGTAATGATTATAAATAGAAACTACTACTTACGAAGGGCCTCATAGCTTCCAAGTCTTATGCTTAGCACTATTTCTAATCCTTAAACAAATCAACAGGGGAGATTTGATTACCCTCCATTTATAGATGTAAGTACACACACACGCGCACACGCACATATTCTGAACTTCCGTTACATGCTTCAGCATAGCGGTTCTCAGACGTAATTGTTATCAGAATCACACAGGAGGGCTTGTGGAAACACGCATAGCTGGGTCGTGCCCCAGAGTTTCTGACTTGGTAGGTCTGGGCTGGGGCCTGAGCATCGACATTTTTGCCCCGTTCTCAGGCGCCGCTGACGCTCGAGGGCCCCATTTGGAGCATCAGTGCACTGCGAGAGAAGGAATTTGAATGGGAAAAACACTTCCGGCCTCTCTCGTTCCCACTCAGGCCCGTGTTGCCAGGAAAGAAGGTCTGACTTTGAGGCGAACGACGCAGAAAGGAAGAACTTGCCAACACCTGCGGCTCGGCCCCTTCTGAGCTCTGCGCTTCCAGCTGGCCACGCCGGCTGCTGGCGTTCTGGGCCCACAAGCACACCTGGGTCAGGGGCCGAGCCCAGCTTTGAAAGTGTGCATGGGGGCCCTGTCTGCACCCAAAGGAGGCAAAGCTCTGATTCTAACATGATTGTTGGCTCACCAAAGCCCTCGGGTGACTGATCCTAGATTTCGGATCCACCGAGAGTTTATTAAGGGACCCAACTGGCCGTACGTAAATCCAGTTCAGTACTATCAGAAAGAAAGGCAACTTTGAAATATATCACTCAGCTTCTTGTGTCTGTTTCTTAATTGGATACTAACTTGGGGAGAGGTGAAAGGTGTAATTAATTTTCACCACTCAAATCCCAACAGCAGCTTAAAATTAATTTTTTTGGTCACATATAAAAATCTCTTCATTAGACCCCTGCATATAATTATATATAATTTGGCTGGAGATACAAGTCTATTGGAAGGGAATGTTTCCCTATAATTGTTAGGTTATTAGGCCTTATGTTACAGAATTTACAAGGCTTTTTGAGTATTTGTAGATGCTATGTACTCTTAGTATTGAAATTTTTACTTCTCATCATATGAAACAACATGAAGAACCATTATATATCACATTTTATATGACTTTATTTAATAATCTCTTATTTTTATTTTTTTTAAGTCTCTCTGTCTCTCTCTATATATACAGACACAATATGTATAGCTGTACAGGGTCCAGCAGAAGTAACACCTGCTTGAATGTGGTTGGTAGGGTAATAATATAGGTGTAATAATTTATGGTTTTAATTTGAACATTTCACCTTAAATGTCATAGGGTGTGCTTAAGCATGATATAGTTATGTTACAGAATTACATGCTCATGATTTTGTCATAAAAAGGGGCATTATTTGTGCCAGACCCTCTGCATTTCTATGCATTATATCATACACATTGTATATTATATCACACATATTAAATATCATATATAATATTTATTTATATATTATAGTTATAGATATATCTCTCTAATAAAGTTTCCTTCTATAAAACACTATCATAGAACTTAAAATAGCACGAAGCATCCAATATTGCTGATAAAGAGTTTGAGGTCAGTTTAATTCTTATTACTTTGTAGGTGACTACTCTACACCTTGGGAAGTTTTTGGATCACCTCTTTATTCTTAATGCTTAAAATTTTACAGTAATGTACCTTAGGTTTGGACATTTCTTTCCTGTTACACTGGACTCTTAATATATCCTGTCAATATGAATGCTTGTGACCTTTATTTCTCTGGAAAATTCTCATATATTAAAACTTTGATACTTTTACTCCTAGTTTCTTTTTTTATGGAACTTTAAATATGGGGCAGATTTATATTAATAGGTACATGACAGTCCATTAAATAGGTATGCCATGCCCTAACGTTATAAACTTAGATTGTTATAAATATCATCTTTGCATATCCTCCTTTTGAATTATTTCCTCAGGAATAATATTTATTAGGTCAAAGCCTGGGAAACTTTTTTATTGACTTGCTTGAGACCTCTGATTATCAGATTCAAGAAGCAGAGTCTGAGGCCCGTGACTGTTTCTTGCTGGAACTCGGGCCACGAAAACACGGCCCCAGTGGCTGTTCTGGAGAGGCAGGCTTGCCTGCTTAGGGCGGTTCAGGTATACTGCAGACACCTTTGAGGCTAACTAAGCTTTCCTCTCTCCTCCACCTGCCTGGCAGGTAATTCGTCCAACTCAATGGGTGACCCAGGCCCTGGGGACCTGATGTGAGAGGCTTTGTTGTGGGTTGTACTGTCTGCTGGCTTGGATGAGAAGAAGGTATTTACAAGAATAGTGACCCTTCCCTAAGTTTTTTGGTGCACAAGAACTCTGGAGAGCCTTGCCCTTGGAGCTGGGAAACCCCCCTGGTCCCATCCCAGCTCACCCCACTGCCTGGACTTACAGAGCTACAGCATTGGCTGGCAGCCAGTGGATCCCTGGCTGTGGGATGGAACTGGGTTGCAATTTTTGTTTGTTTTAGTAATTAAAGAGACAAATCACAGGGCTTATTATGTAAGTGATAAAAGATTACTCAGAGGAAAAACAAATGGCATTTTCCTAGTGAGGAGTCAGGGTGAGATTCGGATCTACATGACTAATGTCAAACGTTCTGTTCTCTGATTGCTCCAGATGAGCAAGTCTAGCACGTGAAGAAAGACACAAACATGCTTCTTACTTGGCCAAGGTGACACCTACTAAATGTAATAGGTTTAGCACCATCAGAACTGAGGCATATGATCATACTGGCTTCCTCTCAGCTGGGTCCCAAAATTGACATCTGAGATATCTCTACTGGAAGACTTCAAGCAGAATTTGCATGCTCGAGATCACCAGGTAATCCAATCATCTCATCTGTTTGGCAGTCACTTATTGTGCCCATATTTTGGAGCATCACGTTATAGTGGACAGAGGATAAAACCTAAAATCTGTTTGACTTCATTGTATCAGTTCTCAGCTGTGTGATTTTGAGCTATTCATCTAGTTTCCTTTAAATTGATTTCTGCATCTATGAAACTCTTATGATACTTGACTTATAGTATTAATTCAATGAACACTCAAGTGAACCAGATTCAGATATCGCCCAGATGTTTTGAACAATTAGAAATATAAAATAAATATTATTAATATAGTGAAGTCTCTAGTGCAAAAAACAGACAACATACTTGAATAGGTGAGAAATTTCAGCAAGAGTGAAAGACACTTTTATGCAGGAAATCAAAAACATGGGAGCAGAAATGAAGGATGTCTTTACTGAGTTTATTGGTATACTTGGCACAGCCAAGAAAAGATTCAATGAATTGGAAGACAGTCAGTTGAAATTATAAACATGAAATTGGATATAAATGAATGTGGACATAATAAATAGCTGTTGAACAGTTTATCTAAATCAAAGCACAAAGAGAAACAAGAACCAAAAAAGGAATAAATTATCCAAAAGCTATGGGACAGTATCTTACTGTGTAACACATGTAATTAATGTAATTGGAAACACAGAGGGAAAGGGCACTTATCCAGAAATGTAAGATGTTCCAAGAACACCAAGCAGGGTAAGTAGGGAAACACATATGCACTCTGCACGTTCATGTACACACACACACTTGCACACTTTAAACCATCATATTCAAATTTTGAAATTCAAAGATAAAGAGCAAATTTTGAAAGACACACACAAAAAAGGATCTGCTGTATACAGAGATATAAGAATTAAAGCCAACTTAAAATCAGAAACTACACAAGAAAAAGAATATCAAGTGACACCCATAAAGCACTGAAACAAAACAAAAACAAGCAAAAACCTTGTCAACCCAGACTATTACACCCACCCCATCAACAGCCTCCCCCAATTCAATAATGAAGGAGAAATAAAGACTCGTTCAGACAAACAAACATCAAGAGAATCTACAGGGGTGGGCAAACTAAGTTTACAGTTGTGAGTACACGAAACAGTTTATTCTTGGATGATTATTTATTAATTATTGTATTATTTATTTGTATTACAACTCTCACCCTACTTTTGTCAACCCTTGTAATATCAGAAAAACTACACTGAAAGAAATGCTAAAAAGCTGTTCAGGGAGAAGAAACATATCAATAAGAAACTTAGATTTACATACACAAAAAAGACTGTTGACTACTGAAAAAGAAGGCTAGTGATGTATTTCATACCATTTGTAGAAGATGTACACTGATAATTGCATAAACAAAGGAAAGGAAAAATTTGGAGTGTGATTTTGTAAGATCACAAAGAAAAGTAAAAGAAATTCTTTGCAACCTTGTGGCAGGCAATGATATTTTAGGTAGGACACAGATATCCCAAAATATAAAAATTTTAAAAATTTATAGAGTGGACTTCATCAAAATGGAAAGCTTTTGCTCAGTTTGGTTATCAAAATGAGATTACAAGCCACAGTCTGGGAGAAAACATTGGAAAATACATATTTAATAAAGGATATTCAGACCATATAAAGGACTCACAAAGCTCAGTAATAAGAACAACTACCCAATTTAAAAATAGGCAAAACATTTTAACAAACATTCCACCAAAGAAGATATAATAGCAACTAATAAATGACACAAAATATCATTAATAATTAGTTAAATATGAATTAAAACCATAATTAGACACAACCATACACTTATTGGAAAGACTTAAAAAAACTAATAATAACCTGTGCAGGTGAGGACGTGGAGCAAAGGGAATTCTCAAACGTTGTCGTAGAAATGCGAATTGGTACAGCAACACTGGAAAATGTGGCATCTTATTATTAAGGTAAATATACACTTACCGTAAGTCCCAGCAATTCTATAAGCACATGTTTATATCAACTTTATTCATAATGACCAAATACTGGAAATAAATACTGGAAATGCCCTTCAATTAGCGAATGGATAAACAAACCATGGCCTATTTGGACACTGACATACTATCCAGTTATTAAAAGGAACATTCTACTGATACACTGAACACTGTGGAGGAACTTCAAATACATTATGCCAGACTCAGTGAAACCAGATTTGAAGCGCAAAGTTATGGAACCAAAGTGGAACAGTTGCAAAGCCATGAAGAAATTCTCAGTAAATCTCAAAGTACTGAAGTCACATCAAGTATTAGAGCAATTAAACTAGAAATCAATTAAAGAAGATAAGAAATAAAAATATCCAAACAGCTTGGAAAGAAGAGTTAAAAAAAAAAATCAGGTATAATTTCCCCGCGATAGATTTTCAGGTCAGTGGTTACCAGGAGATGGGGTTGAGGGGGGAGGTATCTACGAAAAGGTGCATGGCGGGAGGGCTTTGAGTGATGAGACTATTCCGCGTTTTGACTACAGTGGTGTCCCATGCGTGTATACATTTGTCAAGAGTCTCAAAATGTACACTAAAATGGGTAAAATTTATCGAGGGCAAATTATATCTGATTTTTTTTTAATTCTTTCCAAGCTTTTTGGATATTTTTATTTCTTATCTTCTTTAATTGATTTCTAGCTTAATTGCTCTAATACCTTGATGTGACTTCAAAACTTTGAAATTTATTGAGCATTTCTTCATGGCTTTGAAACGCTTCCATTTCGGTAAATGTTCCATTTGCACTTCAAATAATTGTGTATTCTGTATTTACGGTATGCATATAACAACAATAGAAGCCAGAATCTATGCGGCTAGTAGTTACCATAACCCGCAAGCATGTACCTAAGCCCTTGGAATCCCCACCCTCACCTGAGTGACTGTACACTCTTCCTCTGTCTGAGTCCTTGACAGTGGGTGCCGGCTTTTGTGGGGCTTGCTCAGACGGAATTAGAAATTCAATGATGATTCCATGTTTCTTTACTTCTCTTTACCCCTTTTCCATTCCCATCTTCCTTCCCACCTTCGAAAAAAAACTTAGGATGTCGAAGTTCTTCTGAATCCAGCATGCTATGGAAGATGAACATGATAGAAATGAATCACCCCTGATTCGTTTCTTATAGCAAAGACTTTCGCATTTAACTAAAAGTGCATAGAAATGACGGTGCTTAAGAATATACCACATTTAAAGGAAAAAACTTGGTGTGGGTTTGACGTACACTCGCAGCCCAGCTGCACGATTTACACTGAATCCCCTAAACAATTCGTTCAGTCCTCCTGCAATTCAATTTTTCCTCAGTAAAATGGAAATAATGGCACAGCCCGAATGACAGAGACATTGTGAAGATCTCATGAGATAATGTATGTAGTACATCTATGTCCATGCAGCAGAAATACTCATGACAACCTATGCTTAAGTTCAGGTTGGCTGGCATCAGTTTGCACGGGAGTGTTGTTTGGTTAGGATATTGGCTGAGCTTGCAAACTGGTGTGTCTACTAAGAGGGGCTAGGAACCACCTTATGTGGCATTTCGAAAACCCAAAGATAGGCACTCTCCCCTACCTCGCCTCAAAAAGGAAAGTTGATGCCGTTTCCTCTTCACTCGTGGTCATTGTTGGTGAAGTGCTGGACTGATCTGCAAAACTTTCGCAGTGATCTTTAGAAATGGGGTCATAGTAGCAGGACCCCCTCTCCGCATACGGAGGGGTTTGCCCATCTGTTAATCTGAAAGCATCTAGGAGATGATGCCAGAACCAATGTCCCCTTGGAGTTGATCATGTAAATTTTATTTCATCTAAACAAATAGGATTTGAGCCCCTATTATTGGCAAACCTACGATAGGCCTCATCACATGCTTCTGTCTCTTAGTGCCTGAAACATACATCAAAAGGACTCTATGAGATCTGATGGTTTTGCGTTTTCTTTGGTTCGCTGAAGCTTTGCTAAACTCCATGCTTGATTTCCAAGAGGAAGACTGACAGCCCTACCTGTTAACACAGGTGATAGGAAGGAGGGTGACCCGTGGAAAAAGCTTCTTTATCTTGAGCTCAAACTAGTGGTAGATATTAAGTGTCCAAGACTGCATATTTTCTGTCCTGGGTTTCTATGGCTTGAATGTTAAAAAAAAAAAAAAAATCAGTGGATGAAGCAGCATGTATTGAATTCTTTCTTAATACCAGTATGCTAGGTGAGAAAAGGCAGAAGAGTACAAGCCTCCAAGATCAGATGGTCTAGGTTCGGGTCTCCTCTCAGTTACTAAATAGCGGTTTAATTTAACTTCCCTATGTTTTACTTTCCTCCTTTGTAAATTGGTAGCTATTTTAAAGATACATCGTGAAGATCACATATTACTACATGTTAAACACACATGACAATGCCTGGCACATAGCGAGCCCTAAGAGTGCTATAATTTCATTCAAACTTGACAATGGCTTTATGAGGGAGGAGTAACTTGTAGCTAGTTGATAAATGAAGAAACTGAGGCTCAAAGTGATTTGAAATTGTTACTGAACGGACCCGTTGGGGAGGCCCAGTACCATTACTGTCACCGTTTAATCTCAAAATCCCTTTAAAAAAACACCCACCAGCACACACAGTCCTGCCTTTCCCTCCTTTGCCCAGTCAGGCCAGTGAGGAGCACCGTCCTTCAGGAGGTAAACAGAAGTTCGTAGCTCAACTAAGCAGGCCTCCCTGGGTTCCCAGCACCATCAGCTGTGTCGTGATCTCCAGTTCCTAATCCAAAACCAGGTGGCACCTTCTCATGGCCCACTAGCAAGAGTCCCCTCACCCCTTTCCTTCCCGCATGGTCTTCACATTGTTCCCATGTGTGTCCTGCCTTGTCCCTGACACAGGCCCTGTAACCTGACGTGCTGCCACCCAGTTACATCCTGAGTCAAAGTTATGCAAACCTTCTTGGTTAGCCTTGTTGATATGCAAAATGACTTCCTTTGCATATGAGGTCTGAAGCTATCCTACTGTTACTGACATGCAAAATGACTCTCAATGGCCCTGCTCCGAGCCTCCCACCCCCCATGGGGGCCTGCCTTGGGGGGAGGGGAGAATATCCTATATTTTTCTTGGACACCCCAAGTTTTGGACCTCGTTACAGATTCCCTCTTTGGCTGCACCCTGTTACAAAATGACTTGCTCAAAGGCATACCATTGATACATAGAAGAGATGATTCTAAATTCGGTATCATTTCATTCCACTTCTTTACCACATTAGGACATCCCCAGGCATTAGAAAGTTGGACTCGTCACAAAGCCTGGGAAGGATCTGTCAGTGAGAGTGGGCTGTCACAGAATAGGGGTGCAATCTTCTGATTCTGATACTAACTACTCAGGAGACCTCGGGTTGCCACTTGTCTCCTTTAACTCAGTTATCTATTTAACAAGAATAAATGGTATGCATTAGGAACTCAAATCCCCTTTCTTTAACTTGATTTTCTCCCTTCTTCCCTAGCCGGGCATGGTTTGGAAATCATTTCAGCTCTCTGCCCTTCCTCAAAGCCCTCAGGACAGAAGACATGAGAGGGCTAGAAATTTGACGGTGCCCTGCAAACCAAATACCTCTGGCATTGTGATATTATGACTTATAATAAAAAATATATACTTGGTCTTCAACCCATTCCTGGCACAGAGATCCTAAAACCCTTGAAATTTCCAGTGATAAGAGCAATAAAGCTTTCCTTTGTTACCTTAACCATGCGATGTTTGGAAAGCCCGAGGCTTCCAGGTTTGGAGGGCGAAACAACCGCCAGTGGCCAATGATTTAATGATCTCCGACTGTGTGTGAGGTGTCCACAAAAACCAAAAAGGCAGGGTTTGGGGAGCTTCTGGGTTGGCGAACACATGGGGAGTCAGGGAGAATGGCACAGCTAGAGAAGGCGTCGAGGCTCAGCCCCAACGCCACCCCACCCCAACCCTTCCTCACCCTTTGCCCTGTGCATTGATTCCGTCTGGCAGTTCTTTGGTTGTATTCTTTTATAATAAACCAGGGGTCCAGTAAGTGAAATGTTTCTCTGAGTTCTGTGAACCACTCTAGCAAATTAATCAAACCTGAGGAGGGAGTCTTGGGAACCTCTGATTTATAGCCAGTTGTAGTCAGACGCAAAGGCAATAACCCGGGCTTGTGACAGGCATCTGAAGGTGGGGGGCAGTGTGTAGGACTGAACCCTTAACCTGTGGACTCTGACGCTATCTCCCGGTGAGGAGTGTCAGAGCTGAGTCAACTTGTAGGACACCCAACTGGTACCTAGAGAATTGCTTGTTGGGGGGTGGGGGGGGGGACCTTCAACCCTTTATGTTGGAACTGGTGTCAGAACACAAAAGAGGGTAATAGCTGGTACTTTGACCTGCTTAGTGGGCAGCGGTATCTCTGAAGAGAGTTCTATGTAACAACTTAGTGGATTAATTTAGATCCTCCAATCTGTCCATCCTCTTCCTTAATATCGTGTTCTAACTTTGCCTCTACAAATCCTCCTCCAGATCCAAGGAATTGCCCTCTTGACTTAATCCAGATCTAGCTAATAAGTTTGAGTTTATTAGCTACTTTTCTTAAGGATGATTAATGAATTATTCATTGCTGGCAACTCCTATGTTCAGAGCTACCAAGATAAAACAGGAGGGGGTATGTGTACATGTGTGCCCATGTGAATACACACCGGATTCTGATTGCATTTTGCCAAAAGTTAAATCCAAAAACCAAGGTCTTTTTTTTTTGCCCCTTGCCCTCAACAAAAGCCTTAGGTTACCTTCCTTTGTCAACCAGCAATCACATTTCCTGGTGAAAGATAAAAATCACAGTAGGGAAATTGCTAGCATGTGCTAAAATTTGTATGTTTGCATTTCAGCAGAACTAATGGTTCTCAGGTGCTAACGATAACCTTCGGAAAGCTCGTCACCTACCCCCAAAGCATTTGTAGGGAGAAGATGTGGCCTTCAAGCCTCTAAGATGAGGTCTGAAGGACAAGGGTAGTGCTTTATCATGAGAGGGGCCTATGGCTCAGGGGAAGACAACCCTGTAGTAAAATTGGGCAATCTCAATTTTCAACTTGAAGTTGATTAGCTGTGCCACATTGGGCAAACCCTTTATGTCTAGGGTGACCGTAAACTTTATCTTTCAATCCAGAACATTTTTGAGAATAAAATTTGGTTCCGTTTATAACTGCATCAGGAAACACGGGCACAAAACCATGACTGTCCCAGGCAGCATAGTATATGTTTACCCTATGTGTAACCTCCAACTGTCCCTTCCTATACCCTCTTCCAGTCCCAGGTTTACATTGTAAAGCCAGGAAAACTAAACCAATGCAGATTTAGTGAAGCTGTCGGAGCACTGGGTATTCTGGGCAGGGGTAGCAGGCCAGTTTTAATGCCAGGACATTTATAGCTCACATTTGCCCATGACCTTTCAAAGCAAAGTTAGGCACCCAGAGTGGTCACATTTCCTCTAAAGTGTTCAGAATGCTGGCAACCTGACCCAGGCAATTTACGCGTCATTTGCGTGGTCTTTGGTGGGGAGCAGGGAGAGGGGTTGGTATGGAGCAGAGGAATATAGGAGAACATCAGAAATTTCCTGGTCTGCGCTGAAAATGGAAGACCCTGCTTGGGTTTCTGCAGCTCCAAGCCACATTTTAGACATGCTACGCATGGCAGTTCCCCAGGGACCGGGAGTCTTGTGTTACCGGAGTTCAGCAGCCAGGCCAGGAAAATCAATACCCTACTCTTAAAGGTTAAGAGTTTATCCAACTGAAAATAAAAATAAAAAAAAATAAATACAATGTAGTTTTGGCTTTTCTTGCAGGTTTCCAAGGTAACTGAGGGCTTCAGCTTTTAGGGTCTGGGCTGTGGGAGTACACATGATCCAGAAAAACAAAACCACCAGAAATAAAGACTCCTGTAAGAGTCAGAGTCACAGACTCATGGAGGTTGGGCCCTCGCATGGCGTAATTTAACCCCTGTAATTTATAGGTGAGAAACCTGAGGTTGTGGGTAGAGAACCCAGGAGCCCCAGGCTGTTACTGTCTGATACTGGAATGTTCTAGATATCCAGGTATTATGGATCTCAGGGACATCCTCTCGTAGCATCTGTAAGGCAACAACACCTACCCACTGTCCCCAACTAGCTTCTTTGTATACTTTTGTAGACTTCTCCACAAATTTCTTCACTGATTATTAATGAGATTAATTTCTGGAACTTCTGTTGGAACTGATAATAAAGAGAATCCTTCCCCCTTGGGGTAGCTGAGAGAAGAAATGTGGGTGGGGGGTGATGACAGCCAGTTTGCCATCAGTATTATGCCAACTGAGAGGAAAGCTGAGGTAAAAAGGGGAGAAAGAGAGGCTGGAATATAGCAATATAATTTGAGTTCATACATAAAGTCACATAGGACTCACTAATCTTAACATGTTTGGTTTAGTTAGCCAATACATTCCTTTTCCAGTTTAACCTGTTTTGAGGTGGGTTTTCTATAATGTAACCAAAAGAAACCTGCTGACATGGAAAGATGGTGATTGGCCCAAGATCATGTTGTAAATAAAATTTCCAGTGCTTACCTTTCTTTCTCAAGTAGAATTATTTTCCCTATATACTTCTGTCTATCAGGAATGAATACACAAATGAACAGCCCATGAGCTTACCCAAAGTTCAATATCTGCACTGGTACCTAAACCAGGGTACATGCTTGTGTGGGAGGTGCTTCCCCAAAGTGATGGTCCTTTCCTTCTTCAACTCTTCTCAGAGTGCAACAGACTGAAGGAAAAATGAAGCTAACTTTGCTCTCTTCAAAGTCCAAATTAAAGTATTCTTCCCAATTATAACAAAGAACACTATATTCTACAAGGATCTTGCAGAGGAATTCAGTATACTTTGTTCGGAAGACGGAAAAGCCAGGTATCATGTGCATAGACTAAAAATTTCCCAAACTCTGAGTATGTGAGGAGGTATAACCATGACCTAGCAATGGCCAGATGTAGATTTTAAGGCTAAGCATGGAAAATATAGCATTTGACAACTAAGGCTGTCCAATAACTTTAAAGACAACCTCATGACTGGTTTTGTTCAAAAGGAAATCCTCAATTAGATAGGAGGTATTAAAAATCTTCCAAATCTCTTCCCACACTTTCAGCTTCTTATTTTAGAATCCTAACTGTTAGGTGGTAGCTAGTTCAGGCCAGGCTAATAGGTCCTTGGGGGTGGGGTGGGGTTGGCAGATACGACCCTAGGCAGGCTGATCAGAAAATGACGTGGGTAAGGAGAGAACCCTGCCTTCTACCCTGTATTCTGAAATTCCCTGCTCTCCACTAGGTATCTCTAAGATAGGAACTTTTCTCCTGAAGGGCCCCCAATAAGCACTGCAGTTATTCTATCCTGCACAGTGTCTTTGAGTTTGATCTATATTAACACAGTAGTTGACAAAGATAAGAAGGGAACAGAATGACTGTGGGTGGGTGGAGATGCTACTGGCCTATAGCAGAAAAAGTACTGGGGAGAGTTCAGGCAAACATGAGTTCAAATTGTGATTCATATATAAACCGAAGAAAGTTGACCTCCTAAAGAAATATTTTCTTTCACAGTTGTATAAATAAAACTAATATCTTTTTGGGTGTGAGGAATCTTTTTTTTATTCTTTTCAAGTATATTTATTGACTTGAGAGAGAGAGAGAGAGAGACAGAGAGAAACATCGATGTGAGAGAGAAACATTGACTGGTTGCCTCCCATACATGCCCTGACCAGAGATTGAACCCACAACCTAGACGTGAGCCCCGACCAGGAACAAAGCCCCAGCCTTTCAGTGTATGAGATGATGCTCCAGCCATCTGACCCACCGTGGCTAGGGCATTTGTGAGGAATTGTTTTAAAAATAAATATTATCCGTATAAACATATTTAGAAGCTAAACTTTTTTCTACACTAATTGTAATCCTTAGAGGTAAATTCTTAACATGCTTTAATAATTTTCCTCAAGTGTTTTCTATGCATATATATAGACTTGATTTTTACAGAATTAGGATTGTGTATATATTTGTTTTATTTAGCTTTCCCATTTGAATCATATCTGCATTATTTTCCAAGTCATTACATATTCAACAGCATGATTAAATGACAACATAAGGTCCTAACATATGTATCCATTTCTTTACTTTTAGTTGTTTTCTGATTTTTGCTATTATAAATAATGTTATGATGGACTCACATGTGCATGTATTATGTTTATTTATTATTATTCTAAATTACAGTAATAGATGTGGACGTATAATTTCCAAGCTATAATTAAGTCTCCTTATATTCAATGAAACTTAAAAACCACGTTTAAAACATTTTTTTCAACCTATAGATGAACTAGAAGTGATGCTTTTCTACTATTGAGCCTTTGTAGTTATCAACTCACTCTCTCTATTCAGTTATCTTAGTCTCCTCCAGTGTCTTAAAAAAAAGTTCCTAAGTATTTTCAGTGAATCTCTTGTGTATCTTTTATTAGATTTTGTCCTAGGCTTCTTATCTTTATGGTCATATTGTGATTTTTTTTCAATTATATGTCTTCTTTATGAATGGTGTGTACGCATCAAATGCAAAATTTACATTTGTATTTGTTACTCACCAGATACAAGACTCTTCTAAGTGGGCCATAGTTTCATCTTACAATCATTTTTATTTCTTTTTACTTTTAATGTTAATTAGGTAAATAATTGATTAATATATTAAAATTGATTTCTTTATTCTCTAATGGTTATGGGATTATTCATCCTTTAAAAATATAATTGAATTAGCACTAGTAATTTGAAATTAATAAGTTCCTTTAAAAACACATTTATGGATGGACACTTAGGCTGTTTCCTGCACTTGGCTATTGTGAATAGTGCCACTATGAATGTAGGGCTGTGTAAGTTCTTTTGAATTGGTAACTTGGGATTCTTAGGGTATATTCCCAGTAGCAGAATCTCTGGGTCAAAAAGCAGTCCTATTTTTAGCTTTTTAAAGGAAATTCCAAACTGTTTCCCACAGTGGCTGCACCAGTCTGCACTCCCACCAACAGTGCACCAGGGTTCCCTTTTCTCCCCATCCTCGCCAGCACTTGTTGTTTGTTGAAGTTTTAATGATGGCCATTCTGACAGGTGTGAGGTGTGGTTTTAATTTGCATCTCTCCAATGGCTAGTGATGTTGGGCATCCTTTCATATGTCTCTGGGACCTCTGTATGTCCTCCTTGGAGAAGTGTCTATTCAGATCCTTCACTATTTTTTGATTATATTGTTTGTATTCCTGGTGTTGAGTCATATGAGTTCTTTATGTATTTTGGAGATTAGATCCTTGTCCAATGTATCAATGGCAAATATGTTCTCCCAAACAGTCAGTTCCTTTTTCATTTTGATGATGGGTTCTTTAGCCATGCAGAAACTTTTTCTTTTGATGTAGTCCCATTTGTTTATTTTTTCCTTTATTTCCCTTGTACTAGGAGTTATATAAGCAAACGTGCCCATCAGTAAATGAGTGGATCAAAAAACTGTGGTATATTTACACAATGGAATGCTATGCAACAGAAAGGAAGGAGGAATTCCTACCTTTTGCAACAGCATGGATAGAACTAGAGGCTATTATGCTAAGTGAAATAAGCCAGTCAGAGAAAGACAAATACCATATGATCTTACTTATAAGTGGAATCTAATGAACAAAATAAACTAATAAACAAAACAGAACCACAGGCATGGAAACATGGAGCAGAATGAAAATGACGGAAGGGAATGGGGGAGAGGAGCAATGGTGGAAAGAAGAGGAAAGGACCAGACGAAGAACATGTATGAATGACCCATGGACATGGACAAGAGTGTGGGAATTGACTGTGGGAGTGGGGGTGGGATGGGTGGAGGAGGGCAAAGGGGATAAAACTGGGACAACTGTAATAGAATAACAATAAAAATAATATAAAAAACTTAAAAAACCTACAAATGGAGTTATAATGATATTTTTGAAATAGAGCAAGCTTTTTGCCCACTTTCTTCAGCAATGCAGCAATGCATTCTTTCAAAGAGAGAAATATTCTATGACTTTCACACACTGTCATTTACAGTATATGAAATGTAATATGTTGCTGTTTTCTTATCTTTCAGTCGCTTAGGTAGGGATATATATATATGTATATGTATATATTTATATAGTTATAGTTTGTTTATTTGTTTGCTTTTAAACAATAAATTCACTCTTTTACACTTTTACATATGCCCTTCTTTTCTTTAAGATTGTTTGTTGTTTTTAAATACTAATATTTAGGCCTTTTAAAAATATCCTTTATCGTTCAATAGAACTACATGTAAATGTGACTCTGCCTGACAGAACAGTCGTGGGTATATATCATAACTTTGAATTGGTAGCACCCTCACTTTCATCATTTTCCAACATTTGTCTTCTTTTTCTTGAAAGAGGTGTTTAAAGTATTTTAATGCCAAGCTGTTTAAATTCTCATTAAAGTTTATTGTTGTTATAGTGTGATTAGAAACTATTTTATATGACTTTTGGACAAATTATTTTAAAATGATTGAATTAAATTTCATTGAACATGTCATCATTTTTTGGTACTTTAGAAATATTCTCAAATAATTCTAATCCAGTGAAGTACTTTTACTCTCTCAGTACAAGCCTCTTAAAGTCTACTTCTGTGTTTCTGTAACACAGAATTTCTCCAAGAATGCAGTACCTCTCCCTTCTCACTAAAATCTAGCCATCTATTTAGGCCAATAATAAATTAAATTTCATTCTTCAGTTATTTCCTGATTACATCAGTTGAATAAGATCTTCCTCACATCTGAACAATTTGTTAATTGCTGAATCTGATCATGGTACCTACCTTGTCTTATTTTATGTATTTTGATTTGGTGAATTTTAATCTTGAGAGCATGATAAAACATGAAAAGTGGAAGGTGTTATGTAATATGTCCTCAGATATGTGTTGAGTCAGAGTTTCCAAAATTAAAAAAAAAACAACCTTTGTTCCTTAAAGGGAATAACTTCCCCACAGGGTAATGCCTGAGATTTAGACCCTGGATGCAATGGATTTTGCAAGTTAGAAAGGACTCATACAAAATTATTCTCTACATGAGTGGAAACTGTGGCTGTTAATAATGAACAGGACTACTGGGCAAAGAGAAATTGAAACCACCTGTTCCAAGTTACCCTTTCACCTCCTCCTCTGCCTCTTTCTGGGTCTCCAAGCCTCCTCCTGCATCGCTGCTCCATCTCTCAGTAAACCTTCCCCTGGGAGAGTCAATTCTGAAGGCAATTTTCCAGGACCATTTGCAGGATTGGCTGGGGCTTTGGCTGCAGCATGAAAGGGCATTTATTCTGGGACCTCAGAATGGAGTTTCGGAGAAGACATTGCTAAACTTTTTTCAGAAATAGATTCTACGTGCATAGGTTTTATTATAAATGTTAAATTGGGTATAAATGGTAAACCTAATAGTTTGGCTAAAAGAACATGTATTTGCGTGTATGCATGTGCGCACTGAGTTGGGTGTTGTTTTGTAAGTTTCTGTGGCTATTCTGACACTTCCATATACAACCTAGGAGTTTAGCGCTAGGTCCCGAGTCACTCACGCATCCGTAGAAGTAGCTATTTGTGTTCTCATGCTATATCATGTGCCAAAATCATAACACACTTGCATTTTAGAATCTCGTAAGGCTGTACAATATTGACCTACACTGTGAAAAAATGTAGACAGTTTATTCCGTGTATGTTTATACCAAGTTTAGCATCAGTATATTTGAAAATTTGGGTCAACTTTTGACAGGTTTGGGCTACTTTTTTTTTTTGAGACATACGAGAGTAAACAGGGTTAGCCTACTTTAGGAAGTCTCACCATCCAAACTAAGGCTTTGGGACTTAGACTTACGATGTGGCAGAACTAATTTCATAGGGTGATCATATTTTATGCTGCCCAAACTGAGACATGTTTGAGAGTGAAAGAGGGCATCGTCATCCATGGATTACAAATGTAAACCCATCCACAGCAGGCAAACAGTGGCGTATGACCACCTTATATTCTCAGTAATAGAGGAAATGAACATCCTTTCAGGATACATCTGGTTCTGGCCATATTGTTGCTGTATCCATGGAAGCTTGTATTCCAGGCATGAAATGACAGATATTTGGCACTTGTAATAATACTTCCCTCTCCCATATTCATAGCATATGTCTTTCATCAATCATATTCTTTTACATTGATCAAACAAATTTACTATGACATATGATGGCTACTTTCTTTTTTCTTTATTTTATTGTATTTTTTTGGCAACCGTTGAGATTGATAGAGTCTCCTTCTTTGTTAATTACATCTGGGTGAGGTAGAAAGTGTCAGAAGTGGTTCCATAACTTCAGCCACAACTCACCATTCTGGTAACGGCCACTTACGCCAATGAGGAGGGGCACAGCAAGGAACGCAGCAGCTGGGGCTGCGCCCAGACAAGGATCAAAAGCAAAACAGGAACAAAATGGTAGTTTATTTAAAGCTAGGCAAATGCCTGAAACTTCCCTTCTCTTGAAACGCACACTTTCTTTAGGTCAGGAGGCATACATGGGGCCTCCTGCTTCCCCTTTGTAAGCCCTAAATGGCCGAGCATCCACGTCGGTGTCAGCCTTACCCAGCCCCAGGTGGGGCAGAGAGCTGGGTGTGGTGAAGTAGGGCCCTCAGGTCCATTCACCACATAGGACCATGAAGCTGGAGATCTTTCCTGCCTTCAGATCTTTTAGGTGCTGTATTACCATCCATTGGAAAACATGGCCCAAAGGCTATCCTCAGCTCTGAACATCCAGGTCAAAGGGTATTTTCCTCTTGGGGTGAAGGAGTGATACTTAAGGGTAGAGAAAGGGGCAGAATTCAGGCCGGTGTCCCTCAGCCCCAAGGGTAAAGTTATGAATATAAAGAGAGGAGTGTATCTCTCTTCTCTAAGAAAGACACTGACTTTGTTCTAAGCCCAAGCACATGTTGCAACTGTGATAACTTCTGACTGCCCCGATTGATCAATATTGGCTCACGACCTGAAGAACATAGTCAGCTGGTGTTGCGGCATTAGTGACCCCAGCTATAAAGAGCTAGGAGAAGAAGATCTTGGGGTAACTGGGTAGACTTCATATTTAAAATATTGCAAATCTGGTGAATTTGCAAGTTACAGTTAGACCCACCCAGTTTTCTGGTTAAGGACTGCAACATTTCTCCTTTCTGTGATGAAGGAGAGTCACTCCTGATGGTAAAAGGCCTTCTCTGAAAAGAATGAGGCTCTTGAGATGCTCTGCTCGCCATCCTGACAAGAGTAGAAGCAAGGAGAGACACCAGTGCCACTGCGGTTATGCCACACTCAGTAGGAAGGAATGAGATGCTTCCCCACGAACTCCCTTGTGGCCCCCTGTATTGCTATCCTGAGACTTCTCAGATTGGGATCAATGTATCAGACCACTTTCTCTGACCTTGGTCTGCTGAGCGAGGATTTCTGAAGAGTTCAATGTAGCCAACACTAAGACAGCCATTGGACCATTACCACAATAACCATTTCCTTCCTCACGAGCCCTCCATGTGGTCCAGCTAACTTTTCCTCCCTCTCTCATGTCCCCGGGGACTTTGTCCCTCCACAGGAGTGCTTGCTTTAGTGTAAGGCTACCACTAGGGACAGAATCAGAATTTCACTTAACTGTGATCGATTGGCACTAGTTGTATAAAATGATAAAGTGAGAAGAACCCTGTGGCTATGTCTGGCCTAGATGTACAAGTGCACACTAATTGATTAGAAAAATCTGCTAGAGCCCTGCTTGGAAACAAGGAGTAGTGTCACAAGTATTAATACCAGGTATGTGCCATCCTTAGCCTGGGCCCATCACAGGATCCTATCTCCCCATCATAGCAAGTTCTGGTGTAAATAAGTTGCACTGAAACATCAGATATGCTGAAATATCAGATATGCTGAAACATGGGCAACCAAGGATTCTGGGCCACTGGTTTGCAGGGATTTTTCCAAATGGGCAGCTGGTCAGGCCCATACAGGGAAGCTGGAGAGTGAGGGGCATGGTGCATACAGATTTCAACACCTAGGGAAGACCGTGAGAGTGAGGACTCTGGTGTGCTGAGAAGTGCTTCCAGGAATATTCTGATACCATAAAAACTCCAAGTCAGCCGGATTTTGCTGCTGACATCTAGATAAGGCAGAGGCTGGGGGTTTGGGGAGAACCTAGGTCACAGAGAAAGAACTACAAGGCAAAGGCAGAAGCGCTAATGTTGACAACAGGGTTTCAGGCCTGTAGGGGAATAGAATTTGGTTGAAAAACCATCCGAGATCCATTCTGCAAGCTGGGCTCACATGGTGAATAGACAAAAAGTCCTCGGATTCAGAGCTGTTTCAACAGATTCCCGGAATATGTATGTCTACCACGAATATCTTGTCTCAGTCTGAATGTCCCACCTGGCCCACAACAAAATCAGGCAGACAAACATCTTTATTCTTTAGGTGAGGATACTTGCTTAGAAATACGTTTGCTTAGAAGAGTGAGACTTACAATCCAGGTTCCAGGTGATTTCGTAAAAACTGCACCCCAGCCTTACTCTTTCTGCAGAACCCTGAGGACCACAGGCAAAGAGCCTCAAGATAAACAGTCAAGATACACAGATATAAAATTACCTTGTTCAGTGGTCATTTTAGACCCTACCAGTTTGGTTGTGTATTAAAATAAAATCTTTGGTTAAACTGCTGACATCTTTATTCTCTAGCTTGCTTTGTATCCTCCAGAAGATTAAGGAGTGGGCATCGGAGGGAAGCAGGATGAATGATTTTCCTCTGCACGCTCTTCCGTTGGCCCCAAAGCTCTGGTTTATAGTTTCACCTTGTACAACGGTCATAAAGTCAAATAGTCCCACGGCACTCTAATAAAGATCGTTCTTTCCCTATCAAACCAAGATCCTATTGACACTCAGATCCTCAGATTCATCCCTGAATTATTACCTTTGAACTGAGGACTTCTTAGACAACCCGGGGGTTTCCTGGGGTTTTTCATCCCTTTTTTTTAAACATTGATTTTGGAATTTTTAACTAGGTTTGTGCCTCTGATCTTTTCTGAGCATCTGTAAAATCCTTTATTTCCCACCAGTTTGACAGAAGCTGACTGTTGGAAATATAAAAGCATCAGGACAGAATGCCTTAAGAAAAGTTAGCCCTAAGTTCATCTCAGGAGAGGGTTGGGGCAAAGATGAAAAGTGTTACATACGAGGCATGGGAACCAGATGGAATCGGGCTGCCTGCGTCTGGTAGCAGGTACTGAAAGAAGTAACTGCAGGAAGGGCTCACTCCTAAAGCTCTGCCTTGTCCCACAGTTGGCATGGCTGTCGACAGTAACCGGCTCTCCAGAAGTCACACTATTGAATAGAGGCAGCAGGAATACACCACAATGGCAGGTCTACGGTGTGTCTGAAACACGGTCTTGCACTGATGCCTGAGACAAGATACCAGTGGTTCTCACTTTGAACCACAACTCTCCTACCAGCTCTCCAAAGCAAACTGAGTATCACTTGCTGAAGTACACAAAAGATGAACATGAGAAAGGCTCCCTTGAACATGCATCGTCTTCCAGTTCTCTGTCTTGCTCTCTCGAGCAGTCACTGATGGTGCCTCACTCAGATTCCCTGGGCATTTGTTATTACTACCAAAGGCTTCCTCCTGTGAAGGCCTACAGGTCAACAGAGAACTTGCAAGTAGGCTTATCCCCACACAGGGAAGACTGCAAGTGTTAGGGAGTTGGTACCCCTTGTAACAACCCTCAGTGAATAAGAGATGGGTTTTGGTGGGGAAAGGGGCCCAGCTCTGTTAGCCTTCTGGTAGGACCTCTCTCAGGTATAATGTAATCACTACCCCTAGGTCTCCTATGAGGTTGGGGCCTAACGTGGTCAATAGACTTGCACGGTGAACTACTTACACTCACATCTGTCACTCAGTGTCTATTCTGAGGAAGCCACCTTGAGACCTTGCCTGTCTCAGTGTATTGTAGGCCTCCAAGGGGAGCCAGGGATTATTAATTTCCTTGGAGATAAAATACCTTCCTGAGATCAAAATAATATGTGGTAACCCTCCTTGAAACTAGAAAGAACGAGTAAGGTAATCTCATCATATACATTATATGTGCGGAGAAGTTATGTTCATCCATGGGTAATTGAAAGTCCCACACGTTTTATTTAGAGAGGTGGACGAAGGTACATGATGCACTAGTTGTTTACTTATAATCTTCATTTTTCCTTAATGAATTTGTGTTAGTGTCAGTTAGTTAAAAAGAATACATTAAAATGCAATAATTAACTCAATAAATTGAGACAAATAAAATGTATGGGTCAGGAATTAGAAGGCTAGGTATGAGTCACACGTGGGTCCATATATCATAAACACTTGTCAATCATAATAAATGGGCTGTAAATTTGGTTCTAAGTTTCTGAAAGGACAAAACCAGGAAGGAAAAAGGTTTCTGCAAAGCCTAGAAAATTAAAGGCATGACTGTATATGTTTTTATAATTATATGATTTATATTTATGATTGTACCTGATTTATAAGATTTCAGCTACTTAGTTTTCTGACTCAATTTTGGTCTTTTTTGTAACACTTTTACTGTTTCATTTGCGACTTCCTTATTTAGGGTGAGTTCCTTCTCCCTTCTCTGCTGGGAAAACAAAGATTTCCCCAATTTAGGACTTATTTTGTTTGTTTCCATAGTTACTGAGGGCACACACACATGACCCACACACATACAGACTAACTTTGACAATACTGAGATGAACATCAAGCATATAGTTTTTCATCTACTACATTAAAAAATACATGCTTTTTAAAAAACATAGTTTTTCTAAGGAAATCGTAATTACTAAGAAAATGTTATATTCCTTCCTTTAATAATAATGCCAGCCTTATGACTTAGTTATTTTTAAGGTAGGTTTTGGGGAGAGGTACCAATCATCAAAGTTAGTAAATTATAGAGCGGGTCTGTTCTAAAAATTGATAATTGGCCTCCTTTAAGTTAATACATTATTCTTAGTTCAAATAACTCTATACTCAAAGGACAAAACAAATAGGAGTTTTAATAACTAGTGAAATAAGGACTATAAATCTTTAGAGATTTCTTCTCAGAAGAAATAGTTTTGTCAGATTTATGTTTATCTCTTGTTATTAAAATCCAACATTTAAGACATGAGTCCTCAAAATAAACTAAGAGTTTTTAAACTTTTGTTGGACACATAGATAGGTTATCTTAACCTTTGGATAAGGTCTCTCAGACATTTCGTAGGAGGAGGGCTGACTGGTCTTTTAGTCAGGGTGAACTAAACCAGGGTTGGCCAATTGAAGTTATATTTTGTAGCAGAGCTGGATGTCCCCAGCTAGATATCAATCAGGCATCCCATTCTCAGAACTGATGTCTAAAATCCATCAGACTCCATTCCTCTAATCCGGCCACAACCACTATCACCACCACTCGTTGCAGTTGGAATGGTTGCAGGAGGTTAAAAATCTCACCTCGAAACTATCTAGGCAAATAAGCCTTGGATTGACAATGGATAAAAATTGAAGCTCTTCAATCTATGAAATTTGAGGACCCTGGATTATAATAGTTACAGATGTGAAAATTACCCTTCTGTGCACTAATGATGAACATTTTTGGTAATATTTTTCTGTACTTCCCGGCATGTTTCTTGCTTACCCTTAGGAGTACGTTCATTGATATAAGATCAAAGCCTCCTTGCAATTTGGAGGGAAGAAAAGAATATAAAAACTCCGGATGCAGAAATAATGCCAACAAACATAGTTAAAATGAAACCAAATTCTAGCAGAAAGGGTGGCTTCTGTTGGTGGTTGGCTCAGTAAGATGGACTCTAGTCTTCATTTCAAGTTTGTAAGTCTCCTGATTATTCAGGCAACATGTTTCTTTGGACAAGGCTGAGGAAGTGGTACGGACTGCAGTTTACTTAACAAATAAATTTCTACAAGAGGGATAATTTGGGGAATCCAGTGTCCTAGACTCAACAATGACAGAAAATGTGTTTACACATTAGCTACGTGGGAGAGTTTCTGTAAATTGCCCCATCTGTATAGGAAAATGCTATTTTTCTTTTGGAAAAGGCACAAAACGTTCAACGGAAGGTTTGAATCATAACTAGAACAAATTATTTAGATAGAATTATACCATTTTTAATTGACCTTATTTGATCCCCCCAAATATGATTATACGCTTTTCCAAAAAGTGATTCAGACGGGGAGACAGGATTTATCTTTTGGAAGAAATCCAACACCTACCAGATGATTTTTTCCAGATGAAGCTTTGCCTTTGTTAACACTGATTTGATTCTTCAAAAATGTATTAATTACCTCAATAAAGTGCACCCTCTCTGTGACAGTTTGGGCTTTGGGAATGCCTATTGTGAGGAGAGATTAAGATCATTTAAGGATATAGTGGCTTATTGGGAAGGAGGCATGGCAGATAGGGACTTCACTGAGAGAAGACAGCCCTTCAGTGCAGGGGCTGGCTGATTGCTGCAGGGGAAAAATATCCCTGCGGTGACTTAGGAGGGAGCCCCGGTTGGCAGAGTATACTCACTGCTACCTCTATATTGGTTAGTAATTCTTTTGTAGAATTTGGACAACCAGCAGCTTATTTCAGTTGATAATAGTAGTAGCTGGACTGGTATAGCAAGAAGCTATTAGCTCATTGTATTTTATGTTCTGCATAATAGAGGTTCATTTGTTAAGGTCGGACAACCAAGCGGCAAAGACGGGAAGGCTCTGCTCTTGCCTCGCCCATGGGCCCCATGTTAGGGTGCTCATGAATGAATAACCAAGGCTCTGAAGTGCTGATGCTAGCGGAAGTATGAAAACACATTTTTCTTATACTGATCCTCATTGCTTGGTCACAGTTACAGGATTCCAGGTACTCAGGGTAGGCACTGAGAAGCTACTTCAGGTCTCTGAGTTCTCTGGAACCTTCATGATGCATCCACCGTAATGATTTCACCTCTCTGTCTGTGATAGAGGCTTTCGGGTTTCAACATTGCTTTTTTGTTCTCAGATATGGAGAAGAACCTGGGATTGACCAGCTCTTTATCGCAGGCCTGTGTAAAGACAGGCTGTTTTATAAGCATGCTTACTTTAAAATAAAATGAAAACCATTTTACCACTGACTGCATATTCTATGTACCCAACTTTCATAGTCCATCCCGTCTGAATTTTTTAAAAACCGTATGAGGAATCGTAAATAAAGCCTGACAATAGAGTAGATAATAAGAATACGAAGAGACATTACGCTATCACTTAAACAATAAATGTGTTTCAATTGTTACAGCCCTGGGCGTACTAGAGAATTGCTTGGAAATCTTTGGGAAAATACTGATACCAAGGACCACACTGGGCTTGCTATTTTTGTCTCTGTCAACTTGGGTGTGTGTCCAGATAAGAGCGTTTTGAAAAGCATCCTAGGTCATGCTAATGACAGCAGAGCAAGAAGTGGACCTCAACTGAAATCAAACAGACATACATGTACATCCAAATACAGGGAAAGGTTAGGAGGATCCACTGTTCCTTTCTTTAAACTCCGCAACAGAGTGTTACACCATTAATTTGTAATATGAACTCTGATTCTGCCAACATGTAGGTAACATAACAAAATGAAATTAAGGAAAAGTAATTATAGAAAAAATGTCATCTGTGTAGTGGCCTGTGTCTAGATCCCACTATTAAACATGAGCTCATGGCCCAGAGGGCTAGGTGCCAACTCTTCAGAGTGGAACAAACCTAAGTACCTAGATCATTCCCCATTATCTCCTTCTTAGAATTTCAAGGAGTATCTGTTATATCAATGAGGGAATTTATGAATGAATCAATATATGAACAGATCTGAGGAACTGACATGTATGTTATCTGTTTCTGTGTGTGTGCCCAGCACTAGGCTGGAGCCTGAGGCAGGGCATTAAAAGAAGATAAACTCTGCCATTGGGGGGAACTCATAGGCTAAGCGAATAGACATGAATCAATTGATGAAGAGCTTTGAAAGAATTGAAAGATTAAAACATCATTAACTTTGCAGAGCCTGGTAAGCATCACAAGTAAAAAGAAAAGAAAGTAAATGCCATAATTAGAGAAAATTTTAGGAATTAATAAAAGTGAGATTATTGTATATCAAATACAGTGGGATGCAGCTAAACTGACATTTAAAGGGAAATAGAGATCTTTAACGGAATTCTTTAGAAACCAGGACTTTTAAATTTAATGAATTAAGAATTCAATTAAAAATACTAAAAAATTATTTTAAAAAAATAGATAGAAAATAAAGCTGAAGGAAATAATAAATAGAAAAACAGAAATAAAAATTTTAAAAATGCATATGTATTACATATGATCAATAAAACTACAGTTTCACAGAAAAGACATATGAAAAATAAACAACACAGATCAGAAAAACTAAGAGAAAATGATCAATTAACTATTAAAAGAAAGGGAGAGGAATAAATAACAGTGGGTCAACAAAAGGTAAAAAACAACAGAATAGCTTCGTGTCATTAAATAAGAAAACATAAATAAAAAATACAGAAATTTATATTTCTAAAATTTAATCAGAAAAAAAGAAAATCATTGAAAGATTAACATTAATGACATTAAATAAATAATAAAATATAAAATTTATAGTGTGAAAATTTGAAGCTGCTCGATCCAAGAATATTCTACAACTGAAGAAAAATATGGACCCTCTCTTTTATAAACTGTTCCTGAAAAGGAGAAAATAGGAGAAGGTTCTCACATTATTTTTGAGGGACTAGTAAAGCGTCAACCAGATGCAGGCTAAGGAAATTTCAACAGGGCAAGAATATAGGTCATTGAAATTTATAAACATTCACATAAAACTCAATATAAGTCTTAGCAGGTCAAAATTCAGAATTTTACTTTAAATTTTAAATTTAACTTAAAAATATAAAGAAATAAAATTTATCTCAGATTTGGACATCTCAGGCATCTGAGGTAAGTGACGATACGTTAACATTAAATGATGTTCCAATGTTTTAAGTCAATTAAAAGAGAAGGCAGCAATGTTTATTTGAATAAATGTAATAAAGTGAGAAAAAAACATCAAATTTCATTTATGATTTTGGGTAGTTTAACAAAATAGAAATAAAAATTTTCTTAACCTAGTAAGTTATACTGACCTTCAGATTTCAGCACATGTAATAGTGCACATTTATAGCATTTCTATAAGCCAGCAAAAAGGCATAAATGACTACTCTACCAGTTCTGCTCAACATATTAATATGATTCCTAGCTCATATTAAAGAAAAGCAAAAGAAAGAGAATCAGAAAGAAAGATTTTTTTTTTAATTGCCACTATTTGCCTGACATGATGGTCTACATAGGAAACACAGGAGTATGTAAACTCTCTTACAACTATTAAGAAGGTCCAGAAGGGTACCTGGACATAAAATACATTATTTCAAACATCAGTAGAATTCTTACACACCAGCAATAACCAGTAAGGAAAGGAAAATTTAAAATCTTATTCTTAATCATAATAAATAAAGTATACATGTAGGAAGAATTCAATCTTTGGAAATGACCTTTCTAAGATCAAGGGATAATTTAGAAAGGAAATCATACCAGATATAAGTTGCCCGTTAACTTATCACTGAGTTCAGTGCAATGTCAATGGAAATTATAACAAGAATTTTCTTTATAAAATGTGACATGCTAATTCTAAAATTTATATGAAATAACACTCATAAAATCAAGGCAATTCTGAATTTTAAAATAGTAAAATAAGGGAAACAATGGAGGGGAAATTGGTTTTATCACCTGTCAAGACATTATAAAATTATAGTAAGTGAAATGATCATACCCAAATTTTGATATAAGGTGACATTATAAAATTGGAAAAATAATGAAATATTCAGTACTTTGGGTTGTGTTCACTATTCTCCATGTATAAATTATAGTCAATAAAAATATTTTTCCACAGTAATTAAAACACATGAAAAACAAAAAATGATTCAATCTTTTAGGTGGGAAGGCCTTTATGATATCAAGATAGGGCAGAACCTATCTTGAAATCTGAAATATGAATGGGAAAGTATATGAAAGGGAACGTATAAACACAAAAGAAAAAAATAGAGACATTTGATTATATCAAAATGGAAAGCTTATGAACTGAAAAAATAAAACTATAAAAAAAGTAAAGCAAAAGGAAACCCCATTATGTTGAAGAAAATATGTTCCTAGCACATACAAGAAAAACAATTATTATCCAAGATATACCAAGAACTTCTAAAAAATATTTGTTATAAAAAAATGGAAAGGAGTGATATCCTGTAATTCTTTGGGGTAGGGTATTGAATTGGGAGCTTTAGGGCCAAAAATATATTAGAAAATGTACAAATTTGGTAAAAATGAGTAAGATGAAAAACAGTGCATACACTTTACTCCCATCTGAATGGGAAAAAATTCAGAAAGTGCGGCAAATCCAGATTTAACCAGGCTGCGAGGAAAGGGACTTTTCATACCCTGCTGTGTGAGTTGGCACAACCATTTTGGAAAACAACTTGGCAGTACGTATAAAACTGAAAATAGATATACCTCAGAGCCTTGCAGTTTTGTTGCTAAGTATACACATCTTAGAAAATTCTGGAACACTGGCACAAGCAGATATGTGCAAGAATGACTTTAAATAGAAAAGAATAAAAGTAAAAGGCTGTAATTTAGTGTGGTGTAAAGCAAAGCACAAAATATTAAAGTGCATATCATCTATATTTAAATCTATAGCTACAGTCAGAACTATCATATTTCAATGTGACTAGATCTCAGAAATCTGATTTTAAAAAAAATTAATGGTTGATACTATTATAATATAGTATGTTATTAATGTGAGTTAAAAACAACAAAGAAACACTATGAAGTATTAGAGTTACATTTGATATACAATATATATTAGAAAGATATACACTAAATTTTTAATAGTGATTACTTGTCAGAATGGAGAGGGAGAAGAAAATGGAGCTGGGAGGGAGGAATGGAGGGAGAGGCAGAGAGAGAGAGAGAGAGAGAGAGAGAGGGAGGGAGGGAGAGAGAGAGAGGGAGAGAGATGTGGTTACTTCAGTCATGTAAAACTAAGACCTATGTGAGAAACAGTTACATTTTATCATTTCTGGGTGGTTTTATAGTGTTCATTTTATTTATAGTTTTCTGTAGCTTTAAAATCTCTCTTACAACTATAATAAAAATATTACAATAATATTTTCATATCTCAAAATGTTATTTAGAACATGATTTTTAAAGAGTGCATAGTATCCTATATTATTGATTTATCATAATTATTTTAGGACTCTTCTTTTGTGCCTTTAAATTTATCACTGTTTTAAATAGTAATGTTAGAAATCTCATATGTGAAATTATTTCCTCTATTTGACATTTATTTTAAAGTTCTTAGTATAATTTTATTTCCATTCTCATTTAATTGCTTATAGGTTTTGCTTTATATAGTTTGATATTATATTATTGGCACATAAAATTCTGTAACTATTACATAATCACTAAGTTATATGAAATTAACTTTTTGTTATTTTTATAAAATAAATGACATTTTCTCCTTTTACTGTTTCGTGGCCTTAATTCAGTTGTATTTGACTTTAATATAGTCACTGCTGTTTTTTTTTCTTTCAGAGAATTTTAAACCTGAAATAAACAGATAATTTCAAAATTATATAAATTATTTCAAACTTACAAGATGAGTTTTTTGATCAATTTAATGAAGCTGATATAATTGTTTTAAACACTGACAGAAAACAAAAAAAAAAACAACACTGCATTTTTGTTTCTAAAAATAGAAGAAAAAGAATCCTATTAGGAGATGTCAAAAAGCATATAATGAAAAGAAAAAATTCATTATTTAGTAATGAACAATAACAAAAATACTACTACTAAAATTGTAATCAAAATATAGTTAAAAATCTAAAATAAGGTTTTCTTAAACCAATGGCCAATATCATAGTTAATGTTGAAACACTATAATGAAAAAGAAAATGACACCAAGCATTTTAATTTTTTTTAGGATTTTTTAATGTCAGAATTCTATTTAATTCATTAACAAAAAAACGAATACCAAAAGTATGTATTTTCATTAGTATCATTTTCATTATTATCATTAAATCTTTAGTAAAAAAATATTATAAATATCAAAAATAGAGATAAAAACATTATTTTCAGTTGATTATGTCGAACTAAAAAACATTTTTTCCAAGTGGTTAACCAAAATCTTAATATATTGTCAACAAACTAAATGCCCCTTTGTCATATATTCACTTGATTCTTTTACATTTATTCACTCATCAGGTATTCATTGAGCACAAAATATACGATGAACATTGAGAATATAATCATGAATAATTAAATTATTTTCTTGAAATAGTTTAAAAATTATTTCTTATCTCTATTATTTTCAAATATTTTCTTGTTTATTTGCCCTCTGTTTATCACCCTGAGCATTGCTGGTTCCTTGTAAATGGGATGTTTTCTCCTACCTGATATTTCACATTGGTTAGCGGTTAGATATCAAAACCCAGAATTTTTAGTTTTAAGAGCTCTGAGGCTGGTCTCCTTGTCTTTGTCTAAGAAAATGTAGTTATTTCCCAAAAGAGTTAGGGTCATGCCTTCACTAAAAAATTTATATTTTTAATTTTTTTATATTTCGGCAAATGTTTAGGACCACAAAATAACTGCTGTGTAACACTTTACATACCTTAATAGCCATGAGGGATAAATTTCAAATTATATGAGTGCCACTGACTTTCAAATGATGTTTGATCAAGTTAAGAGTTTTTATATATTTTTATTTTATTAAAATATGTTTTGCTTGATATTTTTTGTTTTTATACTTTTCCAGAAGTAGGTGCTACACTTTATCACGTGACTTTTTTTTGGCAAGATGTCAAAATGTCCATATGATTTCTGAACTATCATCTCAATGCACAAAATAACAATCTATGTTCTGATACTGAATATCCTTGCAATCATATATACTGTTGTTTGTTTTAATTACTATTGTAAACATATTGAAAATTATAAAACACAACCCCAATTTAACAGAGACGTCGTCTGTGAGTAATATTATTTTGCAACTTTCTTTAGAGACTTAAATATCATTTACTATTTATTACCACCACTGGAAGACTCTCCAGTATCACAGTAAACAGTGGTGATGGTGGTCATTGTCTCCTTACCTCAATTTAAGAAGAAAAGTTCTGATGTTATAAAATTAAGTACAATATTTCCTATGAGCCTTCTTGTTAACAAGCTATATTATAGTACAATTCATATGAAATAAAATATACCCATCTTAAATATAGTTAAATGAATTCTGTCAAATGTATACACCCCAAAAACCATGACCATAATTATGATATGGAATGTTTTCTATAAAATGAAAAAGTTTTCTCATACCTTTTTTCACTCAGACTCCTTACCCTACCTCAGATCCAAGTAACAAATAATTGTTCTTTTTTTTCCCTTTAAAATAGCTTTGCCTGTTCTAGATTGAAACGTCTGGGACACAGGATCCTACCTTTCTGCACTGTTATTATAGTTAGGCTTCTTGTTACCTGTTGTCTAAAGTAATTTTCACATATCCTGAAATCATATTTGCTAAAGACCAAAGACGGGGTAAGGAAGGAAGGAAACAATGCAACACTTACAGTGGCGTCCGCTTACTTTTTACAGCCTCCCCAGACATTCTGAAAAACAAAACTGAAAACTCCCGCTTACCTCTCATTGGCTGGAAATTAGTCATGTGGTTATACCTAACAACAATGAAGGATGGGAAATGTTGCCCTTTTATTCAAAGTCCCTGTCTTTCCAGCTCAAAGTCAAGGTGGTATTTACCAGAGAGCAATGAGATGTCAGTGTAAGCAACTGTAAATCACAAAGCTTATTTTTCATTGTGATGACAAAAGGTGGTTGAGGAGTGGATTAGAGGTCACAGTACAGTGATTATAGATGGAGTAATCAGGAAGTTTCCCCAGAAAGAGCCCCAGGAAAACCAGGATATGGAAAGGATTAGCACTTGGTAAAATGGGCTTCAAAACGTTTGCCAAGTGAATAAATGAGTGTTGGCACACTGCCCGTGTCTAAGCTAAAATGTCCTTCTGGTAAGCTCTGTGATGAGGGGGGTGGCAGTAACAGTGGTCTGTGGTTTGGTGCTTGGCCTTTGAGTTCTCTCACCATGGATTTGAATAATAAGCATTTCACTCAGCAATGCTGCAACAGGAGGATTTAAGAAGTCCTCACCGTGCTTACGCGTGGCAGGGCGGCAAACCTCTGAGCACGTGATCCATCTTTAAGACAAGTTTCTCCACGAGGACACAGTCCCCAAATCCCAACTTTGGGTAAATGGATCAGTAAGGAAGTTAACTAAAATTATGTGGACCAACACTTCATTGAAAAACCAATCTACTGTAGCAGAGATCTGGTTCGTTGTCAATATATCATTTATCTATTTGTCAAGTAGTTTTCTCAGCAAGACAACAATATTGGGACATTTTTTACCCTTCAGTAAGATGAATAACCCATTCCTCATTATCTTCTCTTAGAAAGACTAGTGGTACTTGGTCTAACTATTGCATGTTGCAATCAAAGAGCTCTGGTTGCTGAGATGCAAAGTTCCGTAAAAGAAGAACTTGATAGAACCACTTCCTATATTTGAAAAGAAGAGGGTTTTCAGATTCTCTGTCTTTTGAAACACATTCAGAGACAGTTTACTGAAGATTTGGACTCTGAACTGTCCCTTTGGGAAGAGTTCTGAATTTAAATACAATCAGTCTGAAAGTAAGTACAGAAATAATTGGGCTGTATTTATGCTCAGACCCAAGCCAATGCTTTACATACACTCGCTGTAAGATAATAATATAGTGTGAGCTCTGTAAGAGTCAGGATCTGGCCTTAAATAGATAGAGATTTGATTTCAGCCCCAAGACGTCCAGTTCTGACCAACCATCAGTCCCCTCATCTGTGAAATGTACATCATATTATTATCAAGTCCCAGGGTTGTTGTGTGAACAAAATAAAATTTTCTAGAGATGATATAACTAGTACAAAGCTTGAATAAAGGAAACGTCAATAAACATCAAAAGAAAAATAGGATTGCTATGAAAAACAATAAAAATATCTAGAAACTCATTGTCTTTTAGTTAAATCCTGCTATAACAAAGCTAATTTCATATTTTATAATTTCAAATATGATTATGTCATCTCATTTAGTGGAAGAGTAATTATACAACTAGTTAAACTATGTATATACATATATATATTATAGCAAATGGACATACATAATATATATGTATATATCTTTTTTTTTTCCTGTGTTTTGTTGACGTAAGAAATACCCAAACCTGGAGAGAATTTTTATGACTTTATTTGGGCCAAGCTGACAATTGCTGGGAAGGAAAATCTCAACAGATTGAAAAAATGCTCTGGAGAATGGCAGTTTTGTGCCTTATTTTATACATTAGAATCAAAAGGGAAGACATAAGGTGGCTACGTGAAATCCACTGGTAATGGATTGGGGAGGCGGGAGAAAACAAAGGGGAGTCATCTCTGAGACTGGGTAAATGGACAGATACATACATCTTTTACACTGGTGGATATAGGACAGTTAAGAATGAGTATTTACAGCACATGGAGACCGGACGAGGGAGAGCAAGATAACGATGAGGGGTTCTGTGGTCTGCTCTGGTGGAGCTTGTGCCCTGAGGGGTCTGGGAAAATGGGATTACTCTGACCTTGCAAAGGCATGGCGTCTTAGATGCCATAAGACAGTAGACAGGCTCAGGTGAGGGAAAGACTGGCCTTTGTCAAGGGGGATACCGCCCTAGGACATGACTACCCACGTGACTCTTTAAGTTAGCGAGTTTTAATGTCGGGCCACCCTATATTATTACTTTAGGTCTCTCAGTTTGTAAGGTTGCCAGGCAGGCGTCCCCTGGGCTTGTAAGGTTTAGTATGTAGCCCTTTTCCGTGCACAGTTTCCTGGCCAAGAGACTTGAAGGAGCTCTGTTAGAATAAGGTTTGTTCAACAGCAAATCAGACAACTGGGAATATTAAATTACCTACCCTCCCTCTCAAAAAAACGATGGTTACATTTATACCAATCTAAATTTTCCCCTCATGCTTGAACTGACCTAGAATTTCCCAGGGAGTGAAGTTCTAAAGGGCTATGACCAGAAGAAGGGGATTCCCACCTGAGACAAAAAAGCAATGCGTGGGTCAAAAATGTGAGGTGATATAAAGAGTGGAATTAGTTTTCTGGATTCACTTCACTGGGCTTGTGTCTGAAGGAGAGGAAACCGGTGTGTCATTCTCTATGCAACAGCCTTGTAGCTTCAGGCTGGAGCTGGAGGAGGACTGAGAAGAAGGTGGACCATCTTGCCTTGGAATAAAGGGAGACCAAAGTGGTCTGGAGCCTGAATTCAGCTATTTAAACATGGCGTTGATGAATGATACCGGGATTAAGGAAGAGGCGCAAAGACCAGAAAGCCAGAGATGAACGAGGGCTCTGTCCTAGCTGCCCTTTTCTTAAGCTCTGAATAGCTCCAGGTGCCAGGCTCATCTTCCTGTACCAAGGGGAATCCCTACCAGTTGATTAAGATCTGTTTACCAATATATTCTGAGTCTCGAAAATAGCAGTTTTATTTCTTGGTTAAAGCTCAAGATGCCAGATATTCTTAAGATACTGCAGCGTGCCAGCCATACCCCCTTCTCAAATGTCTCCTCAGGATGACTCCTTATTTCCTGATCCATTCGACACCTTAGGTTCCACCAGTGGTGCGGGTTCTTTGGCATAGCATCGGGCATTAGGGATTTTGATGCATAAGCAGGTCTCTCCCGCTTCAGCCATTTCCTTCAGTCTTTGGTTTTATCAGTTTCATAGCCTGTGAAATGACAAGGCCTCTGTGCCTCCCCCCCGCTGCCCACTTTTAGAATGACACAGAATTTCCATCATTTTCATCATCTCTGTTTTCTACTTCTTTCCTCTGTCGCTGCCACAGCATGGCATCTGGACGCACTCCCATGTTAAATGCTAGAACAGACTCAACTCTGAGGGCACTCATAACCTGGTGGGAGAAAGAAAGGAGCAACATGGGAAAAATCAGCATAATACAAGAAGCATCACAATAGAAGTATGCTCTGGTTATAGCTTAGCACAGGATATGCAGATTTATCCATACCTGAGGGGGGGAAGTCTGTCTGGGGCATACAAAAAAAAGTCAAAGAAGTTATGAGTGAAAAGTAAGAATTGGATGGGCATAGAAAGGTAGGAAGGGCGTCTGTGGTGGACTGGACGGCATGTTTCCTGAAGGGATCTTCAGACAGTGAGTGTTAGGGGTTGCAGGAGACAAAAAGGGAGAGAAAAATATAGTCCATGTCTTGCTCAGGAATGTGGGACTCACCTGGCTGGACAGGGAAAAACAGTGAAAAGTTCTAGGCGAGGGAGCCGCATGGTCAAATTCACACGTAGAAAGCTCACTCTGATCATATTATGAAAGAACTATTTAAGGGGGTGACAGAAAGACCAATGTTGCAACAGTGAAGGATGATGAACAGTGAAGTACTCAGTGAAGTATGAATGTATTTTTCTGCCTCAATGACCGGAAAAATTATTCTTTTTTCTGCTTATATTTCTGTACTTTGTCAGTTATGACTCTGTTTTCACCTGTAGGCACTGATTTTTCTTCAGTGAAGGGACTTGCTGACTTCCTATCCTCTCTCCCTCCCCTTCCTTTCTCTCTCTCTCCCCTTTCTTTCCCTTTCTCTCTCCTCCCCCCCCATTTCTTTCTCTCTTTTTTCTCTCTTCCTCCCTCCCTTCCTTCCCTCTTTCTTTTTCACCTAGATGTAGCTACCTTACAAATGCTGCTTAATCTTTTACTTTTCTGGCAGTATTTTATCTTTTTATTTTTTCATCTTCAGTTTTTTAGTCTTTGTTGCCTTTTCAAAATGCTTTTCTTTATGACTATCTACTAAGAAACAGATACACACTAAGGCCTTTTAGCCTGATGCCATTTGAATTGAGATATCTGGGCATAAGTATTTAAGAGCAAAGAAATCAGACATGGATTTTAATTTAAAAGAATGAGACACAGTTGAGAGTAATGGGCTTCAGTGGCTTACATCAAGTTTAGTGAAAGTTTATTTGGGAGTGTAGGCAGTGTGGGGCTTACTTTTATATTAGAGCCTCTTGTCCACACTATCACCTTTCCACCGTAGTGCTTCGTACACATTTGTTTTTTCGCAGTCGTTTCTCTCCCTTTTTAAAGATTTTACTTATTTATTTTTAGAGAGAGGGGAAGGGAGGGAGAGAGGGAGGGAGTGAAGCATCAAAGGGTGGTTGCCTCACGCATGCCCCCTACTGGGGACCTGGTCCGCAACCCAGGCATGTGCCCTAGGCTGGGAATTGAACCAGTAACCCTTTGGTTCTCAGGCAGGTGGTCAGTCCACTGAGCCACACCAGCCAGGGTTCACAGTAGTTTCTTAAAAACAGCATCTGGATCTCTTGTTTGGTCCAGTTAATAGCTGTAGGAAGTGAAGACTTACTTGTCAGAGCCTAAAATGGTTCCCATGGTTAGTCAATTTACTGCACTGGGGTGCCCAGCCTCCTTCACGCCCCACTCCCCAGGTAGGGTGTTAAGCCCATCATGTTTACCACTAGAGATGGACAAATAAAGTTTTAGCAGTTCAGGCCATCAATTCCTTTAAACTTGATTTGCAGTGGTTGCCAATCTTTCTATTACTGTAATTGCTGGCTAAATGAACTATAATTGTATTAAGAAGCAACCCTGAAACACGCATGTGCTCTCTGCTAATTCTCAGAATATGCAAGAAGAAATTGATTCATTGTGTTTGGAAGAACCATTCAGAAATGCTCCCTCTGCGGTCTGTCACTTGGAGGTCTCCTCTGCATTCTGGGGAGAGTCAGGGCCAGATGCCCGAGAGCCTGGGAGGCAAACCCCCAGGGGTCTTGGGAGGTCCCTCACAGCTATGCCGCCTAGCAGCAGTGACTCCCCAATGCCAAAGGAGCCAATGGTCAAGTCCAAGTCCTCCGTAGTCTTGGGCACAAGAGAGGAGGCCCATATTAAAGTTCAGATGCTGATTGTCTACTATGCTAAGAGCTACGCAGGGGCTTTTCAAATATCTCTTCTCTTCAATAACCTCTGAGGTATGATTATACTTATTTTTAAAATGAATTGTGCACCTCAAGTCTGTATAATTTTGTTAACCAGTGTCACCCCAATAAATTCAATGAAAGGAAAAAAATAAAATGAATGGACTAAAGCTTGGGGATGGTAAATGGCTGGTCAGCGCTTGCTTTCTGGTGACCAAGAAAATGGAGTCACAAGTGTTGGTCTATGGAGCCCAAGTCCCTTGCTCTTGGAGAGTCACATCCAGTATCATGGGAAAATATTTTCTAAAACACCTTCAGACCCAACTAAAGGCCCAAGTACAGTGGTGTAGGTTTGTGTGTGAAGGAGTGTATGGTGGGAAATGAAGAAATTCTATTCTGAAAGGGTTCTGTGTGGTGCATTTGTCTGCTATTTTGAAGAACTAAATATGTCAAATAACCCACAATTTCCATCTCGAGGGCCACCTGCTGCTTTGATGAAGCCCAAAATTGAGGTTTGGGAATTCCTGACTTTTCATTATGACGGGCTATTGGCCATCTTCTCTCTTCCCTTTAATTGGTGTAATGATATTGATTTCCTTACTTAAAAAGCCAAAAGGGATCAAGCAGGCTAGACTGTGCTGGGGGAAAAATAAACCTCAGTGGGTGAGTCACAGCGAATAATAACACAGTAAACCTAACCCTGTTCCCATCTTCAAGGAACTAGACATCTAGTGGGTGGGACCCAGGACTGATAAATAGAAAGGAAGGAAATTAAAACTCTGACTTAAATATACTTTTTATATGGCATGGCAAGGACTGCTGGCTGCTTCCCAATATCTCTTCGCCCTTCTTTCCTTAATAACAAAACCATATTTTTATGTGGAACAATAATGTTCCCAGCTAAAATATTACGTTTCCCAGCCTCTCTTTTACCAAGATTTGGCCACATGACTAAGTTTTGGTGAACGAGATGTTATGTGATACTTATAAGAAGGACGGTTAAATGAAGTGGATACATAAAAGTGGCTCCTTTTTGTGTTTTGTCTTGCCCACGAAATAGATATGGCAGCTGAATTCCAGTAGCCATCTTAGACTACGAGGTGACCTTGAAAGTGGAAGTCATTTCCAACTGTCTAGCCCTTGTAGGTACTTAGAGAAGTGGCCTATTTATACTGGTATTCCAAATCCCTTCTCCAGCTTCTCTTTGTCCAAGGCTTCAGTGGGTGGTTTCTTGTATGATTTAAGTGCTTACATTTCTTTGCCTCTCTATCTGAGAGAAAGCGTCAGAGTTCGCTCTACCCAGACAGGGCAGTCGTTCGCAAGCAGGAAGGATTTAATGATCCTTGGAACAACACCCAACCTACTAGGGGCTGGAGTCACTGGGTAAATACCTCCTTTCCAGGAATAATTCTAGATACATTCTACAGATCCCTCCAGAAGTATCACTTGTTCCCTGGTGTATCTTTTATTTACTTTCTTCCCATTCCTGCTTCACTGTCCTCACCCCCTGCCTTGTGCTTTCTGAGATCACCTCCCCAACAAACTACCACTACTCGCATCCTGCTGCTGAAGTTGGTTTTTGGAGGAACTTAAATTCTGACGATATAGAATAAGTACTGGCTTTGGTTGACCAAAGGATTTCCTATTTGCCAACTCCAATCGCTCTGTTTTGACCACTCCTTCTCTCATTCTCTCTGTAGCGGTTGGCAGCGCTGACCTTCTCCTCTCCGTTCCAGTTCTGGTTCCCCTCGAATCTCCTGCGTGCTCGTGCCTCCGTGGTTTGGAATAGATCATTGCCACCTCACTCTGCCTGGTGTTCTACCTGCAAGGTCTCCTTATTCCTTTTTTAAAAAATTGTCTTTTTCTCCATTACCATGGAGCCCCCCTATACTCCCTCCCTCCCATAATCACCACACTGTTGTCTGTGTCCATGAGTCTGTTTTCCTTTTAGCTCAATCTCTCCACCCCCTAACCTCCCCTCTTTCACTCATATGTGGAATCCAGTGAACAAACTGAACTAACAAGCAAAATAGAGACAGGCTCATAGATGGAGAGCAGATGACAGCTAAAGGGGGGGTCTCTATTCTAATCCTACATACACACACGCAAGCACACTGACATTCACTGAACCACTAAATCCCATAATTCTCTTTCCCTAGCTCCAACGTACCTCTCAGGATGATCTCTCCTCACTTCTCTCCAGTATCCTAGGTGCCAGATAAAACTTTTTTCTCTTCCTTGAACATTACCTAGTCTTTCCTTCCTATGAACATATGGCCCAGCTATTTCTTGTCACTGACAGCTTCCTTTAACATCTATTTATACCTACTTAAATCCTACCTAGTCTGAATGGCCTGCATCATCTGTTGCTTCCACTGTGGCACCTTTCTATTCTCCAGACAAAAGTGGCATCCGCTTGCTACTCTTTGTATCTGTTAATCATTTTTGATGTTTTAAATAATTTTTAAATATGTTTACTGATTTTAGAGAAATAATAATGGAGAAAGAGAGAGGGAGAGAAACATTGATGTGAGAGAGAAACATCAATTGATTGCCTCCTTTATGTGCCCCCATGGGGGATTGAACCCACAGCCGAGGTATGTGCCCTGACCAGCTATCAGACCCCTCACATTTTCATGTACCAGATGATGCTCAGACCAAGTGCACCACACTTGCAAGGGCTTTTGATGCTTTTTTTAAAAATCTCTTTGACCCTAAATGAGCCCTTGGTAAATATGTGTTGAAAATGATTAAAATTAATTTGTAATATAATTTGCCTTTTTATTTTGACAATTTCTAAAGGAGACAGTCTAGCCCATGGAGTTTTTATTATCTAAACTTCAAAATCACATGAGCAAAATCATATTCCATAATATTAAAAAGTAGTTTGGGAACATCAACTTATCAAATGTTTTCCTTGATTTTTCAAGGGTGAAACTTACTTTCATTTAGACATACATGGCAGATGCCTTCCAGAACCTCTTTTTATTTCATCTTCTGTTTCCACTTATAACAGACTAACTTGCTAATGATCATTCTGCTTCTTTCATGAACTAAAGTGTAGAGTTGAAACTGACAGATGATAGGAAACAAATTTAATGTCCAAACAGCAGCAAAACATCTGAGTTAAAAAAGCTTATGTAAATGTTCCCAATCTTTAGATTGCAGGATGGTTAGTAATAGGAAGGCTTTGGGTCAGTTTTTAAATGAGTGCACTTACGTCACTTCCTTTTGTCCCGTGTATTTCTGGGTTCTTTAAGAATTATGAGTATCACATTCAGGGATATCTGGGAAAATGTATTATCGATCACTGAAATCAATTTTCTTTCAATCTGACCTTCCTTCTTAAATGTAGCTAGTAACGTCTAGTTAAAACCTTTTTACTTCTTGTACTAAAGTTGGCCCTTGCTGTGAAATACTGTGGATTAATTTCTGATGCTCCTGGCTGAATTAAATGACATCCCTGTTGGTCACTGGTTCTCCAGGGAATGCTGAATATTTTCTCGTCTGGGATTTTACTCCTGCCCTTCCTTCTTCTGCAGGAGTAGCAGGGCTGGCTAGTTATGATCAATGAAAACAGTTTTTACTGTTTGGAAGGGATAGGAGGGAAAAGAAAATAATTAAGGCGTTCAGTCAGGAGGCAGTCAAAGAACTCGGCAATTTTAGGCGAGCGCATGTAAACTGAAAATGGGGGTGGGGGAGGACACGCAATCCTTAAAGGCAAGAATCCCAGGAAGTTCGGTTTAGCCCTTTTGCCTTGATAGATTCAGAACCTTGTGTAAGTGATTTGCTGAGGGGCCGCTTGCAAGAGGAACCTGTAAGGCAGCGAGAGAGCAAGACAGACCACCCCTGGGCACAAGAGGAAAGACTGTCGTACACCATCATTAGTTATTGGCAATGGAAAAAGAAGGATAACTTCCCAGGAAGGCAGAGAAAGGAGCATGACTTCCCAGGCATCCCCTTGGCAAGATAAGGCAACCCCCATCAGCAGAGAAAAATTCTCCAGAAGAGGATGTTAGTGTGAGCCACTAGCAGCCCAGCAGATAAAAGATAAGGACACGAGTCCAGTGAACGGGAACTAGGTAGAGAGCCAACACCACCTGTGCCAACGACATATTCCTGAAGCAACCTGGGCAGAGTGAATTTATACAAGTGGAAAATACTGGCCCTGCTAGTGAAACTCATCAGGAGTTAGAGACACAAGGACCTAAGCAGACATTAATAATAACTAAAAAATGTGTTTGCCCCATATGACAGCACCCTACCATCCACTGTGTTCACATTGGAGACATCTCTGTACACAGTGGGAGGACCCTAGGAAAGTAATTTTTACCATTCTACTGCCAGCAATAATGTGTAACTTCCTAATACACAGGAGATGCTGATCTTCCTAAGAATGTGTGCTTGAATCCCTGGCACTTGAATTACCAAAGCTGACCAAAGGCCAGATTCTAGTTCGGGTCACAGTCCACACAGTTCGGGCCACCTGACTTCTGTTATTGTACCTTGTCTCTCATGAGAGCTGAAAGTTGTGGCTGAATATGGAGATGTTTGCCAGCCTGTCACAAAGAGCTGAGTTAAAAAAGCTTAAAAGAGACTCCGGCCTTTGTCAAGAAGGGTGTGTTGTCTAGTATCTGGGAAGAAACCATTTGGTCACAGGTCTGTCTTTGAGAAGTGGTCACTTATTTATCAGTTAAATCCACATGGATTATAAGCTGAACTTTTAGAAATACCTCGTTCTCTTTTTGTGTAAATGGAGTGCTTAGTTCATTGAGTTGAAATTTGAATTAAATGGGTAATACTTGTAGAATCCTTATGACAGTGCCCAGCACATAGGTAAGGCCATATGTGTTAATGAAACAAAATAAATATAAATAAATAACTTGCTCAGGGTCAGTAAGTTAATTGGTTCATGCTATCAGGGGTTTATTAAGGGTTTCCTTGAATTAATATGAGAAATGAATATACATATTCATCAATATATTATAATAATTTCAGCATAAATAATTAATAGAAATTAGCCAACATACAGTGACATCAGGGTATTTTTACACTTAGATCTATCAAGGATAGCAAAAGTTAAAAGCTCTGGTTTAAGGTTCACATAGGAAAGAATTTCTCATTTCTGCTACTCACTAGGTAATCTTGGGCAGGGGATTTGATTTCTCAAAGACTCAATTTCCTCAAATGTAAAATAGAGATAATAATAATGAGTAACAATGACAATAATAATAATAACTACCTCATGGGATTTCTTAAAGATTAAATATGAATATACACTTAGTATAGAGAACAAGTTCAATAAAGGTAGCTGTCATTACTATTATCCTTATTTGTAGAGTTTTTTCAAAGAATTTCTAATACCTATCATTGAGCAAAAACACCACATTCTCTGCTAGTCATTGCTTGGGATAAAAAAATAAGATAAAATTTTTTTTAATCTAAAAAAAAATGTAAAGATAGCAATCTAAAGATAGACTGCTCAGGACCTTTGACCATATAGATCATTGCTGTTTGGCTTATTGATTCTAAAATCCCTATTCTAAATGTAAGTAAAGGGTTAAGTAACCAAAGACATCATTTACCTTAAAGCTCTGAGAGAAGCAGTGGCTGTAGCTACAGTTATAACCTAGGGCAATCGCAAGGGCACCTGTATGCCAACATTCCCATGCAGAAAAGCAGCCTTAGGATGCAAGGCTGACTACGGGCTGGCCCTTTAATGTTGTAAGTATTTATATTTCAACAAATTGGAATTCATCTCATAACCATTTAAATCTCCTTCAGTGACAGAGAGAATGTAAAAATGCCCACACATAATACATATTCAGTTGGGAGAAATGCCACTTTGGGCCATTACAAGCTTAGCTCTGGCTGATGGGAGGTAGTGATAAATAAAAATGATCTTTGTCCTCAGGAAAGACAATTTACACACACTGCATTGAATTAGCAGAGTGTTTATCAAAGTATTATGTCCATACCAATTTAAGTAGAACAGCGGTAAATATCTCAGGACTGCAATGGTTTCTAATAAGAGCAAACCTGATTTAAAAGTTGTTTAAATAAGTTGGGAGTTCATTCTTTCTTGCACAATAACTAAAGACTCTTCTCTGTCTAGGTTTCTGCTTAGTCATCATCTGAGTGTAGCTTTCAACCTCATGATTGGTGCCTCATTGACCAAGATGGCCACGTCATCTCTAACCTTGTGCCCATTTTCCTCAGGGAGGGAAAAAGAGGACAGGTAAAAGCATTACATATGTTAGCTGCTTCGCCAGCGTTTAAATGGTTGTCCAAGAATCCCCTTTGAGCAACTTCATCTTAATCTCATTAGCCAGAACCATATTCATGGTTAACCTAACTGCAAAGGAGGTTGGGAAATGTAGTTTTCTGTCTAGGCACATAGCAACTCTTAAAAAAAAAAAAAAGCAAGCTTTTGTTAATATAGAAGGTTTCTGTTAACATGAAAGGTGAGAAAGCATATCGGGTAGGCAAGTAGCAACTAATAGTTACATGTTTACATTAATGTGTTTTGTAACCTTATCATTCATTAATGGTAGTGAGGTTACATTTTCTTTATGAACAAATGGAAACTTTTATTTCTTTATTTTTATTTCTTTTAATTTTGCAATTACAGTTTGCATTCAATATTATTTTGTATTAATTTCAGTTGTATGGCATATCAGTGAGGCAATCACATGCTTTACAAAATGTTCCCCATGATATTTCCAGTAGCCAGCTGGCACCACGCATAGTTATTACGATATTACTGACTGTATTTCTACGCTGCACTTTACATCCCCAGGACTATTTTGTAACTGCCAATCTCAGTTCCTTCACTTTTTTTACCCAGTCCCCCAATCCCGTTCTCCTCTAGCAAACATCAGTCTGTTCTCTGTATCAATGAACCTCTTTCTGTTTTGTTTGTTCATTTAAATTGTCCTTATTGCTCTTTAGGTTGATTCCACATATAAGTGAGATCACATGGTATTTGTCTTTCTCTGACTGACTTATTTCACTTAGCATAATACTCTCTAGGTCCATCCATGCTGTCTCAAATAGTAAAATTTCATTCTATTTTTGTGACCAAGTTAGAAACTTTTAAATTTGAGTTGATTTCAAGGAAAAAAGTAATTAATCAATGGTTGCTGGTAGTATGGAGAAATGAAAAATTAAGGCGATGGACTTGGAATGATTGGAGCTCAGTAAACAAATCCCATCAGTGAAAAACAATTGCTGTGGGATGCTAAGAAGCACAAGAATCAAAAATACTTTTAAATGGGTGCTCTGATCTCTTTTGTGTCTAAGAAAAATGGCTGGAGAGATATTCATGAAAACAACCACTTCCATACTAGACAGTGGAGAACAGCAAAATGTTGGAGGGCTTAGGCTTTTTGCAAACAACGGAATAAAACAAAAAACTCAATCAGCTGGATTTCCGAGTCCACAGCTCTGTTTGTGAGTGCATGCATTATGACTGAAGGCCAGCATCTGGCTAATGCCAGTGCTTGCCCAGTAATTTCCACCTTCATTGGGTAGCCGTGGATGCTGTTAATCTCGATAAGAGGTAATGGAGAGATTCTTCTCATTACCTTGGCCTGGAGAGGCATCACCCAGTCACCTGAAGTGTCAATAAACACTGGCCTTTAATGGTGTTGGCTTAGTGATAACGATGCTGCACATTTCTGTTTGTCATTATGAAATTTAACACTAGCTGACTCTCTCTGGGTAGGGACTCATTATTGGGTAGAGGAACAGGGCAATTGATATCTCTTAGAATCAATCACTGGTCTTCCCTTGTCTATCCCTTTAGTCATAAATTTGTAAAAGGGAGCCAAGAATGTGTTTCTTCATTTCACTGACATAAGCTATTAAGACATTTAAAACATGGTGGTCTTAATACTATCTAAGAGTTAAGAAAAAAATTCAAACTGATCATGGCCAATTGAAGGCAGGTTCTCAAGAAAACGGCAACCACCTCATTAAGGGCGTACAATGAAGATATTAAGTCAAAAGTGCAACCACAGTATGCAGAAAGAAAGAAAATAAAATGATCAGCTGACCACATGTTGAATAGAAATCAAATATATATTGCTTAATGGGAATGAATAACATTATTGTAGATTATTTCTGAAGAAAGTCAATATGTCTAGCTATTTTATCCAGGTCCTAACTGGGGTTCTAGATCTCATTTAGTCACCGCTTTTTCAAACAACAAAAAATGAGGTATAATTTTTATACCATGAAAACCAGACATTTTAAATGTTTAGTGCAATGATTTTTAATAAATTCATACAGTTGCCCAACCATCACCCAATTCAATTTTTAGGGCATTTCCATCCTTCAGAAAATCCTCTTTTTATGTCCATTTGCTATCAGGCCTAACTCCAAACCTCAGCTCCAGGAAACCACTGATCTATTTTTTTTCTTATTGATTTGCATTTTCTGGAAATTTCTGGTAACCGAAAGCATATAATATGCAGTTTTTACGTCTGGCAATAGGGCCCGGGAAAGTGATCGGATTTAGGGAAGGGCGGACATACAGGGAGGGCATGGTGAGATTGTTTCAGGGTTGGTTTCTCAACCTCAGTACTATTGTCCACGTGATTCTTGATTGCTGGGGGCTGTCCTGTGCATATAGGATATTTAGCAGCATCCATGGCCTCTGCTCACTGTTTTCTAAGAGTATTCTCCCCAACTCCAATACCCTGGCTGTGACAACACCAAATATCTCTAAATGTTGCCAAGAGTCCCTCGGGGACACAGTCACTCTAGTTGTGAACCAGTAGTTTAGAACATGTAGGGATTAAGGGGTGCGTGGAGATGTTTGAAAAAGAGTCAGCAGTGTGAGACTGGATCGGTAAAAGAAGGTGTGCTGTAAAGATGAGGAGAAGTTCATGTGAAAATGCTAGTCAAAATTGGGAAATGAGGTCATGAAGAGACAAGGTTCCAGAGAACTGCCCTTGGCCTTCTTATCTTCTCTACTTAATGATGGCTATTTCTAGGAAAGATTCTAATGGACTCGTCTTGAGTCAGATGTCCATCCGCAGGCCACTAAACTGTGATCAAATATGTATTCACAAGAAAATACTCATGTACGGTTGTCAACAGAAGGTTGCCGACAGGTATAGAAGGGAGAGGGGATAAGAGGCAATTCCAAAAAGAATGACCGAAACAGCCTTCAGAGTTGTTAGGTAGATCTGGAAAGTAGAAATTCATTTAAAAGTTAGATCTACAGAATAAGAAAGTGATATCCCGACAGGGCACAAATTGTATGGCAATCTGAGAGGGTAAATGAGACCGGAAGTTACATATAATATCACTAGAGGAGAAGGAGGAGCTAAGTGGAGGGCAGTAATCCTTGCATGGGGCCACCAAGGCATGACGTGGTTAATGCCGGTGGGAAAGGAGAGGAAGGGAAAGTGGCCAGGAGCTCTGACAGGCCGTCAGGACCAGCTGCATGTGGCCTGTGAACGACAACGAAAATCTAAACGGAGCAATGTGGAGGAAGATGGTTACTTGAATTTAGAAATTAGGTAGAGGAATTGGAGAATTAATCAGTTGAGAGCATAAAGGGGTAGAGTTGTAAATGATCTGCATTTTAAATACATGAAAATTCCAGATTTGAAAAATGGCTCCATTTCAAATGTGAATAATAATTTCAATTTATTCTATTTATTGGAACTGTAGTTGCTTGCAAAGAACTTTACGTATATTGTCTCTCTTAATCTCAAAAATGAGGAGAATGAGAGGTGAAATTACTTGCCCCAATTTAGAAAATCAGTAAATAGCAGATAAAAGACTTAAAACAGGCTAATCTGACTTTAAGATGACACATTCCTCCTTGAAAACACACCATCCACACTGAAAACAAAACTTCAGCCTTCTCAGCATATTAATCCTCGAAGTAGGTCCCCTGGGGAGGACATTTTAGCTGTTTAGGAGAGGATGCTCTCTTTGAGTCAATGCTACTAAATTCAGACTAGGGAGGTTCAAAATGGGCAGCCACAAGGTCATGATAAATGTGCTCATTTTTCTCAATTGCCCATTTACCAAAAGGCAGCAGCCATCTAAGGACATGACTTGAGGATCTGGCCAAGGCCATGGTCATGTGGAAAGGAAGGGGTTGCAAGATGCCCACACGAACACCAGCCCTTTTGCCTATGGCTCATAAATCTGTCTGTGTGGTGACTCTGCTGGCCTGGAGATCAGAGGTCTCTGGCCCACGACACTGTCTCCAGAGTCTTGTCCAGACAGCCCTATGTTCTCTTGAAGGCCAACCTTAGGGAACTAACCACCAGGGCTTGGCCTGACCCCAGGGAACGCCAGAGGGCCTGTGTGAGGAGGCACAGCTGCAGAAGCAGTGTAGCCCTTACCCAGTGAGTGACAAGAGCCTCACAGCAGATTATACTGCTCGTTGACGGGCTGGAGCGGTTGTTCAGTCCTGAAAGTCCTCCAGGCCTGAGTAAGAAGCAAAGCAGACAGGCCAGAGCCAGGAGGTCAGAGTGAGGTGACCTCTTTGTGAGAACATTAGATAATTTAGTTTTCAGCTGAAGGGTGGCGGTGTTCCCCAGCCTGGTGATGGTTCTGTGGCCGGAAAGCACAGGGAGAGCTCTGTCCATTCATTCAGCTGGATGGAAAGACCAAAGGGAAGCATCTATAATCACCAGGTGCCTCCATGGACACCAAATTCACCCACATCCTCAGGACCCCAATGCATTACATCCTCACCAGTGTCTTGTATTATCTCTTTTAAGTTTAGCCATTCTCCAAGACATTCTTCAACCACAGTATAACATAAACTAATGAGGTATTATTTTGTTAATACAATGTGTGATAAATGAAGAAATGAATCATTAATTGAGTGGAATTTCATTTAACAGAAAACAAAACAAAATAAAACAAAAGAATGTTTGTTACTATGCTATTACGTTAAAGCAAGAGATCACCAGAATTTTTTACTGGGACAAGTCCTGCCTTTTTGTCTGACAACAATTCTGTGATATCAGTCCTTGAAGAGTAAGGTCATTGTCCATTGCATCAGAAACATGAGTGAGGGTTAAAGCTTAAATGCTACTACATGTGCCAGCAACTATGGTCAATAGTTTGAATAAGTTATCAACTTGCCAAATTTTCCAAATTTGAAAAATGGCTCCATTGCAAACGTGAATAATAATTTTAATTTCTCCTATTTACTGGAACTGTAGTTGCTTGCAAAGAACTTTACATATATCATCTCTCTTAATCTCAAAAATGAGGAGAATGAGAGGTGAAATTACTTGCCCCAATTTAGAAAATCAGTAAATAGCAGATAAAAGACTTAATTTAATTCTTTCGATTACACTGTGAGTGTGAAATTCCTTCCCTTAATTTACACAGGGGATGTACAGAGTTGAAGGTACTAACGGCCGCTCAAGTACCATGGAATAGAGGGGAAATTTGAACCCAGGTTTGACAAACACAGGACAAGCAACTTCAACTATTTTGCAATGTAAACGTGATCATTCAACTAAAAACACACCCACGCACACACACATACACTCAAAAAAGGTAAAAGAAAAAGAACCTTTAGTCCTATATTGCTCATAGAGATGCACTCATCAGACCTCAAGTGGACATGTGATCAGGCACTTTGGATAGCTGTATACTAAATCAACTTCATGAGGCTTTAGATAATTTCAGAGCAGTTGTAGCTATTACCAATAAATTGTTTTGCATTGAAAACAGAGAACTTATCACTTCAATTCTGATAAGGAGGCTATCATAACACTATGGATTGATTACATATCATTAAAGGGTACACAGGTATTTCAGTTGTTCATGACTGTGTAAAAAAAATCACCCTAAAATGTAGTGGCTTAAAATAACAGCAGCCAGTAATTTGCTCGTGATTCTGTAATTTGGGCTGGGCTCAGCTGGGCATCCTGTCTGCTCCGTGTGGCAACACTCACTTGCTTGCAGTCAACTGGAAGTTCTAGAAGACCTGGATGATCTAAGATAGCTCATTCCTTGGTCTATCAAGCACCTCGGCTGGAATGGCTGGAGTGGCTGGGGCCTGGTTGGGTTTTCTTCCTTCTTCTTGGTCTTTCATCCTTAGAACATCCCTACTCACATGCCCTCTCATGCTCGAGGAATTTATCCCAGATTTCCTCACAAGCCGCCTCAAGGTATAAAAGCATAAAAGTGGAAACTGTAACACTGGTCAAGGCAGATGCCTGGAACTAACACCACATCCACCACGTTCTCAATGTGATGTTCATATTTTCACGAGTAACATACTTTAAAAAATTGTGGGACCCCAAATTCTTATTTCGGACAACATACACATCATTTGCAATGTAAGTGATATTAAGTCTCCCAGCAAAGCAAGAGTCCCATCTTCATTGACTATGTCATACCATGAAAATGGATTTATATAGAGCATAACGATTGTATCTCTACCTGCCCCATAATGATCCCATATCCATATTCACCATATGCAAGGGGATGATTGCATCTCTTCCTGCAATGTAATTCTAACAGGTTTATCAGCAAGGCAATGATACCAATTTCCACCTGAAATGCAATTGATATTATCATTATGGGCAATATAACCAGCGTATCTCTACCATAAATGTAATTAACACATTGTCTTTTGCACACTCAAGATTGCATTTCTAGAAGAAATGCACTAACAGTTCTATCTATGGGGCAATGATCCCATCTATTTGTGCGAGTTAATTATCCCTTTTCCACTTGCCAAGCTATAATGATAGGTATTCCTGCAGGGCAGTGATTGCATCTCTGCCCTCGGGGTAATGATCACATATGCAGTGAGAGATAACAAAACTGTCTTCAGGGCAATGAGCAGATTCCTTAGCACAGGGTAATGATAACATATCCACTTTAACCTAAAGATAACAGGCCCCCTGTCAATGCTCTCATGCCAACTTCCCTAGCAGTGAGAATGGGTGACAGATATGGATCCAGGAGAGGTTCAAATCTACCTGATGTGTAATGGTGGACCTTGTGGGAAGCAGAAATCCTACTGAGAGGTAGTATGATGACAGGAACAATAGTGCTGGAGACAAAGAGATCTGAGTTTAAGTAGATGTCATACCACAGGTAGCTGATTTGGCTTCTCTGGACTTAAGTTGCAAAACTGAGGATGATAACAGCTTTTCTCTTTGCAAAACTATTGGCATGAGTATAACATTTCTCAACATATGTCCTGACTCTTAAAAAAAATGTTTGTTAATTTTCTTCTCCTTCCAGTTAATGTCCAGACAACATACTTGTCCTGATTCCTACAAGATGTATATCTTATTATGACCCGTCGCCACCCAAACCTTAACTAATATCTGTACATTCTTATTCTTAAACTTTTCCTCTTATACTCTCTTCTGATATTTTTTTGTTTGTTTTTGCATGTCAATGTGCCTATGCCTCCCATACCTTAGAACCTTGTCTTCTAACTTGAATTAAATATTTCCCACTGGAAACATATTTTTTTAGTGTTTAAAATTGTTCTGCCTGTTTTCTTGTTTGGTCAATGGTACCACCATCTATCTACATATTTAGGGCAGACACCTGGATATCAGTTCACTTCTCATCATGAACTTGCTCAGTATTTCTAATCAGTCACCACATGCTTTACCTTTTAACAACATCCGCCACCACACTGGTCCTCTGGTCCTTCCCCACTGTTATCCTCTTAGCCCAGGCCTTCAATGCTGTTCCGGCAAATGACCATTTAACTTGTCTTGAGTTTTGGAAACATTTTCTAAGGAAAAACGAAGAGATGAATGAATTTGAGTATATAAAAACACTGAAATGTCATTAAATTGCCAATTTTTAAAAAAAGCAGTGAAAAAATTTTAAATGGACAAAGAATATTTACTAGGTATGTTTTCAGAAAAACTATTAATATTTTGGTAACAAAAGAATTTTAGCCAATTAATTGTAAATTAATTGTAAATTAAAAATTATGAATGCTTCAATAGTAAAACAGGAAAATGCATCAACAGACCATTGGTTGAAGAAGAAAGTCCAACAACTAATAAATGTAAAGTACTTTTAATTCTCTATTAACTAAAATAAGTTCATATTTAAATGGTATTATCAGTTCACCAATAATATTTTCAATAAAAAAACACAATTAAAAAAAAGATAGCTATCCAATAACTCTTTACGAGTAATTTAACTTTCCCTCCCCCTAGAAAAATAGATAGATAGATACATATATTTACATTTAGACATAAAGGCAACTCAATAGGGCTGGATAGGTAGGAGTTTCAGAAATCTTAAAATAAAGTAAATTATTAAAAATTATCTACTATAGTATCCAGAAGAAAATTTCAAGAAATTATTATACTCAAATATGCAGAAAGTTATGACCCTTAAATTTTGGGAAAAGATGTATTATTAAGGAGATACATGAGGACATTTTAAAAGACAAACTAATAAATTAAGCAAGGATTAGTAGAATTTAAAAAAATAGTGAAATTCATAGTGGGTACAGAAAAGAGTATAATTTATGCTGTATGAAATGAATCAGCATTGTGGTAGATATTTTGAGAAAATTTTGAAAATAAAAAAAATAAAAGAACGGTGAGATTGAAATGGCAAGAGAGAGCCTTATAGGATGGACAAAGAATAAAGACCCAAAATAGAAATAATGGTCCTCTTTAGAAAAGAGTGGAAATGACCAGGAAAATGTAAAAAGAGACAATGATCATATCTGCATTAAAAGAAAATTCTATATTATGAGGGAGAAAGTACATTTGAAAATTGAAGAGATTCACTGAGAACAAGGTAAAAATCTAGAGTGAAAGTCACAGGTACAGTCTTAGCCCATTTTTAACCACAAGGATTTTTAAATGTTAAAATCATTTAGGTAGAATTGATTAAAATTTATGAGCAAATTTTAAATAATATAAATATTTTAGTACCTAAGGGGAAACAAAAGTCGACCAAATCTGAGACTTTACCTCTAAAACATGAAACGCTAAAAGGAAAAGTAGCCATGATTATGCAGAGTTTTGATGGGATAGGCTACATGTACTTGCGTGTGCACACGTGTGCATGCGTTTGTTTCAGTTTGTTTTATAAGGTACGCAGCCAAGATGCAATGCTCAAGGAAAAACATACATTCCTTGTGAAGAACAAAAATTAAAAACCCGTTATTAATAGCTGTCTCTTGGGCAGGGAACAGAGATGTGGGAAGAGGGGACAATAAATAAATCTTGAAACTGTGTTCCTGTTGGTTGACACAAGAGACGAAGCTTCATAACAGTGAATTAAAAAATAAAACTCCATAAAGCACCAAAAACAGTTAAAAATATCCAGACCTACCTGCTTTCTCTCTGGTCAAAATAATAAATGCAAATTTTAGCATTTTGGAAAGAAAATACATAATGTAAAATTAACTTGTAATAACACAAATCTGGTTCTAAACCTTTAATTTTCAAAACCCAGAAGTGTGTGTATTGTGTGTGTGTGTGTGTGTGTGTGTGTGTGTGTGTAGAAGGAAGAATAAAACGAGCTAATACCTTGCCTCCTCAGGGCAGTGATAGATATTGTTTCTTCCAAAATGACAATTCAGGTGTGAGAGGTTTAATAATCATACTGAAATAGCTAAGATATTTTAAGTACTATTGAAAGCAGGATGCATGCTGAAAAAGTGATTTTTAAAGAAAAAAATAGAAAAGTAAGCAAAAGCGTGAGGGGGGTGTGTGTGTTATAACAAAACATTTAACAAGGCAAAAACTCAGGCAGAATATATTGTTGTCACCAGAAAAATTCACCAAAAGATTAAAACCAAAACCATAAAATATTAGAAAAGAGGAAATAAACAGCCTCATTGCTTTAGAATAACAATATCACCTACATGGAAGGCCCTAGTACATCATGATGTCTCTCACCTGCGTGCTTTCATTTGTTTTACTCCTGATTATAAAGCCCAGCCTGACGTGGCCCCACAGTGGACTGAAGTTTTTAAACATGCATCCTTCCTTTATAAAATGGCTTTGCTCCACGTGCCTCCTTCCAGAAGCTGTTGCGAGCTACTGGAAGACAGCCTGTTGCACTCAGTGTCCATCATGCTTGCTTCCCTTCAACTGTCAGCCCCTTGAAGGACAGAAAGCACTCTACACATCTTTGTCATCCCAGCCCCTATGTAATTCATGCCTGAGGCATTTTAAGTCCTTTGTAGTTTGGGGGGAGAATAAATGAGTAGTGAATAAATTCATAAATGGCTCCAGTGTTCTGACACCCATCAGGCTTTCAAGCAGTTAGAAAACTTCACTGAGGAAATTCCTGGAGCACACACTTCACTCTGAGCAAGCCCCTGTTTCAACCCATGATCCCTCTTACCGTAGCCACTGGAATGGTCCCCTTGAATCACCACGAATATCCGATTCATGCTCCTAATCTTGGGAGGTTTATTTGGTAGCAAGAGTTGAGGCAGGAGGATAAGTAGTGTGTCCCAATATGTGCATGTGAGCATGCATGTGTCTGTGTGTGCACATTTGTGTATATCTGTCCCTTTTGAAAAGAGAGGGCAGAAAGAAGAGGCAGTGAGGGCATTACAGACAGAAGGGAGAGTACTTGCAAATCTGGGAAGACAGATCTATGGAATGGGAACGATGCTATGCAGAAAGGACCATCCTACAGCTTGGATGGAGACTAAGGTCTTATTGTGAAGAGAAAAGTTTCCATGGGAGAAAAAAAGAGTGCCCTTCAGTCATGCTCATGGAGGCCTGAGGTGAGAATTTAGCCAGGCCATGAATATGTCAACAGATAGCAGAATACCCAACCCTAAGTATATACTCAACAACTGTGCAATTAAAAACGTTCACCTAGTACCCAGATCTCGGTTTTTAAACATTGCTCTCCAATAAAAAGAATCAGAGCTCTTTGGAGAAGTGGCTGATTTTAGGATAGAAAAGGAAAACTACAAGATGAGTGTGGATCATCTTGCACGGCCAGAAAGTAAGAAAGTGCTCAGAGAACAAAAGGATTGGATTGTATCAAAGAGACGCAGGGGCCAACCTGAAGGAGCTCCTGACAACCCGTGGCCAGATGGGTTTGAGCGACAAAATAAATAATGAAAATATTGGATTATAACTCGAAATAAAGTAAAAAAAAATATGAACTCATACTGATGTAAATAAATGATAGAATACATGACAAAATGGAGGAGAGGGAACAAATTTTCCTTACAAAAGAATTCTAGTTGATATTTGCAGAAGGATGAAGGCAATAAAAATCGCCATTGGAACACACAGTAATAATTGCTGCAAGCACAACCCGCTGACAAATGCTAAAACCAGTGTGTGTAGCTTTAAGGAAGAACGGGTGATTTGCATCGTCTCAGAGTATCTTCCCCCAAGTTTCTTCATTCCTGAGATGGTTTTAACATCTGATGCCCTTCCTCCCAAGAAGTGGGGCTTAATTTCTCTCTCCCAGAGTGTGGCTGGACTTAGTGACTTGCTTCTAAGGAATAAAGTAGAGTAAAAGAAAAATAAGTATACAGTGGAGAAGCTAGAAAACACATTAACCAAGTAATCAAGGTTAACAGCATCCATAATAAAACATATTGAAATCATGTGCCTCTGATAAAATGTGATGAGAAGGATATCACCTGTGATATTCTTTCCAAATGTCAATAACCTCAGTTTGTTTATTAAAACACATATACCAAGCAAACCCAAATAGGGGGGCCTTCTACAAAATACCACACCAGTGCTCCTTAGAAGGATCAAGATCATGAAAGACCAGGAAAGACAGTAACTTTTATAGATTGAAGATGACTAAGAAGATATGAGGACCAAATGCAACATGGTTTGCTGAACTGGATCCAGGAACAGAGCAAAGAAAAGAAGGGAAATCCAAAGAAAGCTTGCAGTTTAGTTTATAGATGTATGAATATTAATTACTTAGTTTGGATAAAGGCACCATGGTTACATAAGATATTAATATTAGAGGGAGCTAGGTGAAGGTTAGATGGGAGCTCTGTACTATCCTTGCAACAGTTCCGTAAATCTAAAATTATGGCAAAAATATCTGAAATGTACATTGGTACATGCACACATGCTTCAGCCTCTCACCCTCCTACCTTCCCACCCAATTCCAGGGAGAAGGTAACCCTTGGTTAAGAAAACAGACTTCTTAGTAATCAACGTGTCCTTTCTGAAGAGTCAGGGAGCATCAGGAAAAGAGTAAGTTGTGTGACCTGCCTCTTTATAACTTTTCTCATTGAGCTCTTTATTATGTGTACGTATATGTATATATTTTCCTTGTCTTTTATTTAGGCATTTTCTAGTTTTCAACTGTCGCTCAGGGCATCAAACTAATTTTCTCCTCAGCAATGGTTGCAGAGCTGTATGCATAATAAACCCCGTTATTACTCTTGTTATTAAATGGGCTGCTGGAAATGTGGATGGACGGGAGGGGGGCCACAGTCCAAAGGCAAGGGCGCTTCCTAACACTGTCTGCCCTCCCTCGTCCGCTGAGACTGCTGAGCCAGGGAAGAAAGTACATGGAGAAGGGGTTACAAATAAATGATCTTGCTCCTTGATGTGGGGAAATGTCAGAGGTTTCCACTGGCTTTGAGGCACTGACTTTTGTGATTTATAAAATAAAGTCATTCTTTATTGACCTCTTGAAAGAATTGCTTATATTGGGAACCAGCACCATTTCAGGTACTATCCTGGATGTTTTTGTAAATGTTTTTGTGAGTTCCATTTAATCCTCCCAACAAGTCTGTAAAGAGGATGGAGTCATCTTCTGTTTGTAGATGGAAAACTGTGGCTGAGAGATGCTAAAGGACCTGCCCATAGTTTTCCACATACAGCTTTAGCAAGCGGTAGGGCACAGATTCCAACCCAGGTGCAACCTGACTCAGATGCCATGCCCTCCCAGTGACACTGCCTGGCTTCCCGGTACAGTCCAGACATTCCCAGGATACACTTTCATACCTTCAGGGGTACCGGAAGCAGGAAGCTGGTTTCCGATGTGGTCAAAAGCAGCAGAGTTCCCAAGTTTTAATAAGCCGAGACAAGGGTCTCCAAACGCCGGACCTCGGACTGCTGCGGGTTCGCAGCTTGTTAGGAATCCACAGCGAGGGAAGCTCACCTGGGCTCGGTGCCCCAACCTGATCACCGCCTCCTCCCGCCCCTCCGCCGCCCCACCCACCTTGTCTTCTATTAAACCGGTCCCTGGTGCCAAAAAGGCTGGGGATCGCCACCTGAGACCCAGTTAAAATGAAGACTCTGATGCCGCAGGTCTAGGGTGGGTCCTGAGAGACCTCGTTTTTAACAGCTACCAGGCGACGTTGACCCTGCTGGTACTTGGATCACACTCGGAGCAGCAAGTATGAAGGAGAGGACGGCAATCTCATTATTACGGAGTCACATCTTAGACTTAAAATAGAAATGTGGAAATCTTTTACACTCTTAACTCTGCCTTTGTCAGATAGATGTATCACGGATATTTGCTTTCAGCCTTTAGTGACTTTCAATTGAACTTTTGGAAAAGAAGTCTAATTTTGATGAAGTCCAGCTTATCATTTTCTTTTCTTTTAGAGTTAGTGTATATCACTTCTTGTCTAAGAAGTTTTTGCCAGATTTAAGCGTTTGAAGAGGTTCTTTATAGTTTCCTCTAGAACTTTTGTTGGTTTAGGTTTTACATAGATCTACAATCCATTTGGAATGGCTTTTTATGTATACAGTGAGGGAAAGTTTGAGGTTTATTCCATGTGGATTTTATATTAGTGCTATTTCTTGAATTTCGTTTTCCCATTGAATCCCCTTGGTATCTTTGCCAAAAATCAATTGATCACACGTGGGTGGGCGTATTTCTGGGCTCCCTATTGCTCTATTGATTTATCCTTTTTCTCCGTATTTACACCAATACCATACTCTCTTGTAACTTTATAGAAAATCTTGAAATCAAGTATCGTATGAAGTAGCCTTCTAACTTTTTGTTCTTTTACAAAATTCCTTTGGTCATTCTTTGAATTTCTGTCTAAGTTTTAAAATAAACTTGCAAACTCTTATTCAAAAAGACATGGCGATTGCCTCCAGTTTTCTCATGCACGCAAAACATAAATGGTACCTTGAGAGTCACCCCTTGCTGAGCACCAGCTTATAAGCCTAGCCTGTCTTAACGTTATATTCCCAGTACTGGGACCACAAACATTTGTTAATTAAATTAGTGAGTGTATGACTGGTCTCCAAAACAGTAAATAAATGAAGATTTCTTACTTTAGTAACAGCAGATAAAATGTTGTTCAAAAAATAAATAAGAATCGGTAAATCAACAGATAAAGACCTGTATTCAAAGTCCTGGAAAAAAAAATCATGAAATAGAAAAGTATATAAGTTTGCAAAGAAAAGAATGGGATTATGGCTCAAGTCACAAGGGAGCCTCAGCTACTCAGCCTTTACGATTCTGTTTACTGTGAGCTATAAACTATATGGAACACAATTGTTTCACTTATTTGTAAATGAAAATATCTGTGGCTGCTGATGTTGGCAAGAGTCTCTGCTATAAGTACTTTGCATTTAAGAATATACATGCTCATAGAAAGTACATGAGTTTTCCTTTCTTCTGTTCCAAACAATCTTAAATTTATTGCGACCAGGACATACATATCTATTTTCCTGTTATTGCCATGAGCATGGTAGACTTCTAGTGACTGTATGTTCACAACATTCCTAACATTCCCTTAGCATCATAGAGACACTGCAAATTATTTTTCTTCCCCAAGTTTGTACCCCCCTTTCCTCTACTCTTCACATTATACTCCTACATGAAAGGGACTATCGTTGCCCCAACTTTCTCCTTTTCATCAACCATGATTATTTTCAAATTAGATTATGGGAGGAATAACGTCTCGCAGTTACTCGAATGATCTGAAAATTAAGAATCCCACCCAGTTCTACTTTTGTCCTCTCTACACACAAAAGAATCAAAGGAACATTCCTCTTTGGATTCTGACCTTGAAAACACAACCCACAGCTTTTGTCATCTCCCAAAGCCTTTCCTGCTGTGCACAGCCCATCAGAGTCCCCTAGACAGCTGTTAGAGCTCAGAATCAATTTACTTTGGGGTGAGGACTTGAGGGACACAGATGGGTGAATTACAGGTGTTCAGCTTAGTGGCAGACCCTTCTTGGCACAGTTTAATATGGGCTCCAACCTGTTTCAGCTGCAGGGCAGCAAAGCTGTCACTCTTTGCCCTGGAGAGGCTGGTGGGTTTTGGCTAGGCGCCATATGCAATCCTAGTTACAAGGTCAATTGCATGTTTTTGGTTTTTGGAAGCTGTTACAACTTCAGCTAGTCACTGGCTATAACTTTACCCTGGGTCAGGTTTCTCTCTTCAGATTTTAAGTAAGACTCTAAAGTGACTGTTGGCCCCACTCAGCTGTTCTATCCAAAACCAAATTCTGTAGTTTCTGCTCCATGTTTGTATCACCAATTCTCACTTGCCCCATCGTTTTTTGTTTTCCTATTTATTTACTATTTCTCATCTTTACATTTGCATAACACCCTTCATTTCCTTCCTACTACTACTCCTGAACCTTTTCAGCATTCCCTTAGTGCATAATTATAAATTGGTAAAAGCTCAGAAGACAAGGAACCCAGTTCTATGGACATTTTTGGTAAGAGAAGTTAATCGAGGGAGGGAGAGAAGTTCAAGCTCCAAGGGGTAGAGTGGTCTCCCAAATCAAAATCTACGAAGAGGTGGACATTGGCAAGGGTAAAATAAAATGCCCGAGCATCTTAGACCTGAGTGGATCACCTCAGCACGTAGAGATTGGGTTCCAGGCAAAGTATTCTGAAAACCAGTCTTGACTTGGGAATGGAAAAACCATCCCTAAGGCAATGAGGATCTGGGCCCTGGGATATGATTCATTGCACTCGATTTGTGTGCATTTATGGTTTGAAATCATGCCAGGCGTACCCTATCCAGACCATATCATGACCTCTGCAAAATCATATCTATCATTTGAAAGTCCTGACTTTCCGTAACTCCTTCTGATATGCTGCCAAAAACTCAAACAGCTATTCCGATTACACTTTAATTGGTACTTTATATTCAACACATAAGAAAACTCACCATAAACAAAAGCTGTTCTTTCCTGAACTCTGTGAAGTTAAAGTATCTGGATCATGTGTTAACTATATATTTATGAAGTTCAGCATGTGGGTGAAGTCAGCCAAGACCCATTTCTTCTGCTTAGGGGCTTATATACTGAAGAATGCTTTATCTGTGATAATTTTTGTAATAGTTTTGAAATTCTCATTCCTATAAAGTTCTTGTAATGGTAAAGAATAGAAGGAATAATAAATAGTCAATTCAGCTGATTTTGTTTTTATTCTTTGAGAAATCAATACTAATGCAGTTGGCATTTATATAATCAACCTTCTTCCAAGAATCTCAAAACATATATAAACTCTGCTGGTTGGTTATTTAAAAGTAATCACTTGCCCTGAAACCATTAACCAGGCCACATATGGAACTGGTTGTAAGAGTAAAATACTACGACTTAAAATTTCTACCAGTGGTTTATGCCAATTCATTATCCCCTCCCATTCACCTGCACCTGTGCTCGTTGGCATGGGGGCTGAGATGAAAAGAGGAATCTAAGTTGTGTGTATTTAACCAACCAAATTACTGAATTTCTCTGTGCTAGATTCTGTGCTGTGCACAGAAACACAATAATAAATAAGTGAGCTTTGCCATCTAGAAACTCAGCCTCAAGTGAATAACAATTATAACAATCAACACCTAGGAAGTATAAAGAGAACAGATTCTGTCCTATAAGTCCTTTATTTGCATTAACTCTGTCTTTACAGCTACTCTGTGAAAGAGGGTCTAGTATTACATCTAATAGACACCCTCCATCCAGATATTAAAATGCTTAGATTGATCCTAAATTACTTCAATAATTTTTAAAGATATACATATTTTTTAGACAGGCTTCATGTTCCCATTGTATCCCTTACTGGTCGATCTCATTTTCTGCCCTCTCTCTCAGAAGGCAATTGCTCTTCCATAGTAGATGTGGATCTTTCCTACATTATTTTTTAAATAAACATGCTGTGTATGCTTACATATGTATTAACAGTATGTTGCATTGTTTTGTGTATTTAAAAAAAATTGTACCAATGGTATAATTCTCTTGTACCTTGGTTTATTCATTTGATATTGCATTTTTGAAATCTGTGAATGTTGCATCATACAGAAATAGTGTATTGTTTAGAATAGGTAGATAGTGTTTTGTAGTATCAATACACACAATTTATCAATCCATTCGGCTATTACTGGGCATCGGCATTGTTTCCAATTATTCTCTGTTACTTTAATGCTTCAACGAAGACATCTTTGTGGGGATTTTCTATGACATGTAGCTACCAGTACATTTGCAGATTCGACTTTGCTAGACATTGCTGGATAGCTCTCCAAGATGGTTGTACTAATTACACCCCTACTGCCCATGTATGAATGTTCCTGATGCCCTATAACTTCAGTGGCATTTGGTAATGTTAGAAATTTAATTTATGAGATTTTTATGGATATGAAAATATCTTACTGTTGATTTAGGATATTTGCAATTATGTTTTTATAAGATACTGGCATATGGGTATATAGGTATGTATATATATATTTCTCATACTATTTTTTCTTTCTGTTTTTTGATATAAATTTCATATTATTTGTTAGAAGACATTTCTTTGAAGTTATGAATTTCACTCTTATTCTCTGAAATAGTTTTAGAAAACAAAGATTTTTGTTTCTGAAAGTTTTATTAGCTACTTAAAAATGATTTTGATACTTGATATTTCTTAAGTCAATATTAGTGTTTATTTAAGTATTATAAAATTTTCTTACATATTGTCAGTTTATTCTATATCTGTGATTACATCATGTTTGAAACAGAATTGTAATATTTCTTATTTGTGCAAATTCCATATGTTTCTTGTGCCTTCTCTCTTTTTATTTAGACAGTGTTCAGGGAATTATCTGTTTAGTAATTCCAAAGAATGAGTTTCTGGTTTTGGTAATTTTCTCCATTGTTTTATATTTCCCATTTCCTTATTTTCTAATCTTCTGTTATTAGTAGCTTCTGTACATTTGGGGGGAGGATTTAGTCTGCTTTTCTTTTAAAATCTTTGAGTTCAATGCTCAGGTCATTAATTTATCATTTTTCTTATATTCAAAAAAATATGCATTAAGTTTATGAGTTCCCTCTGAGTACTAGTGTTCTTAAGAGGGAGACTCCCAGACTATAGCTGACAAGACCTTTTCCTTGGGTATTTATTATAGTCTTTACACCAGCCTTATTTCATATTCATTTCATAGACATGTGACAGAATTTACAAATTATATTGGGTATATAACTTTTGGAATTTGGGGGCATTTTCCATGTTCCCGAATAAAATAAAAAACCTCTAGGAAATCAAATGCTGTGCAATAAAGAAGGGCACCGCATATAATTATAAAACCTCCCCAGGCAACCAAGAGACTATAACAAAATAAAGAAACTCCACTAAAATATGTTACCCAGTAGGAAATGTCTCATGAGAAAATAGAGATGAAATGTTTCTATGATTTTAAAAATGGAAAGAATTTTATAGATCACTTAGAACTATACTTCATTTTACATAGGCAGATTGAATCTCGGAGAGATTGAAGGACTTTCTCAATTTTACAAAATAACAGTGTAACTGTTGCTTTGTTATGACAATTAATTTTATACTGATTTTCTCCTGTCTCTTCTAAGAAATGAGGAATGGCAGGTTTGTGTACCTACAGAACATTCTTTAATGTTACTCTGTGGCGCCTTCTTTACGTACAGGGCCGGTGAGCCTCAAAACCCACTTACAGAGCTACGCAAAGCCATCATGGACATTGGAACCACTTGCTGGAAAAGCATAAACACATCATCCTCACTAAGAGACACTTCCTGCTGACTGCTACAAGGACTTCTTTTACCATTTCCAAATGTTAAACCTCTTTTACATGAGTTTCATCCATTCTACTCATTACTGTCCTTTCTCATGCACAAGGTTTAACTTTAATTATCAAAGTTTAAGGACCATCCTGACAATATTATCTAAATTAGGTCCTACAGCAATTCTCCATTATTCTCTTTCTCTCAATCTTATATAAAATTTCACTTCCTCATAACAGCACCATGTGGAATTATTTTATTTATTAACTAATTTACATTTTTATCTGTCCCATTAGAATATATATTTTCTCATTCATCACTATACTTCCAGGACACATCACAGTTCTGGTCATAATAGGTACTTGGCAAATGTTATAGGCTTAAATGAATGAATGAAAAAAATGAATCAATGAATGACTACAAAAATCTCCAACAGACCTTTAACGAGTAGAGATGATCTCAGTGGAATATTTGGAAAACACACAGTGTTGTATTTATGTAACATCTCTAAGCTAAATTGGAGAAACCTAGGTGAGAGCACTGGTATTGATCACCGTATCCTAGAGACAAAGACTTTTAAAAATAATGATGAGTAATTTCATTCCCAGTAATGGTGGACTGTTATTTGGTTAGTTTTTCCTGGAGGAAAAGTAAAAGACCTGAATGAATTATAAATATCATATTTTAAAAGTATCAATGAGCTGACCTGGCTGGGTGGCTCAGCTGGTTGGAGCATCATCTGGGCGTGTACGAGAGACAATCCATCAGTGTTTCTCTTTCACACCGATGTTTCTATCTCCCTTCCTCTCTTTCTAAAATCAGTAAACATATGCTCAGGTGACGATTTTAAAAAGTACTGAAGAGCTAACGAGATAGTGAGTAACTACCTGACAGAGAAAATTTAGAGTTTTGTTATTCAGTCTAGCAGTAGAGTCTGCTTTTTCCCTCATTTTATGCAGACTCAGAAAGTTAGTTGGCAGACTGGGTTGTCGGATGAATGCAGATTTTATCATGAGTGCCGATTTGGTAAGCTTCTATCACTACGGGCTGAAACTCTACGGGTTATATAGCCGGTAGTAAGGATGACAGCTTTGGATTATTTTACTCTGCAGAAAAGCTCAAGCATTAAACTGTATTAAAATGGCCAAGAACAGTATGCCCAGGAACCTGACTAAACAAATGAAAATCTTCACTTCATGAAGACAGTTTTAATCAAGTCTTAAATCATTACTAAAAATAATTTTCCAAAATCAATGCCTAGCACACAATCAGAGATAACCAGACAGATAAGGACATAGGAGGAAATACCATAAGAGGAAAAAAAATAGCAAAATGATAAAGTATAGGAAAAGATTCAGTGGAGTCCAAATAATAGAATTACCAGGCAGACTATGCAACTACTCTGCTCACTAAGTTCAATAAAAGTCAAGCTTTAAAATATTAGCAGAGAAACATAAATTATAAAAAGGGAATAAAATGTGCATTCTAGAACAAAAAAGAAAATAACCGAATAAGTAAGTTCAACAATAGGTTAGACAGAGTTGAATAGAGAATCATTAAACAAGAAGATGGGTGGCCAGAAGTCTTTGCAAAATGAGGCATGAAGAGAAAACAAAAGGTAGGAAATATAAAAGAATAGATAATAGAAATAGAGTCATGATATCCAATAGAAACTTCTGCAGTGATAATACCATTCTACATCTGAGCTGTCTAATATTGTCACCTAATGGCTCTTGAGTACTTAAAATGTAGTTATTGAGACTGAAGGACTGACTTTCAATTTAGATTTTATTTAAATTTAAGTTTATATAGCTACATGTGCTGAAGGCTAATGTACTGAATGGTGATAATATAGAGGACACTTATAGAAAGTCTAACATGTATGTAAGAGGAGTACCAGAAGCAAAAGAGAGTAAATGAAACCAAGGTACTATTTGAAGAGATAATGGTTTAAAAGTTTTCAGAACTGATGAAAGACATAATCCAAAAATTCAAGAAACATAATCTCAATTAGAAATTAAAAAAAAAATCTTCTAAGCATGCCATAGTTATTTTGAAGAAAATAAAATACAAAGAGAAAAAATTAAATGAAGTAGAGAGAAACAAAAGAAAAATTACCTTCAAATGAGTAGCATTTAGATGGAGAGTTGACTTCTCAACAGCTGCAATAAAAACCAGAAAAAAAGTAAGGTGAGATATATTTAATGTGCTGAAAGAAAGTAACACTCATCCTAGAACTCCATACTCAGATAAAATATCACTCAAGAATGAAAGTAAAATAAAGGCATTTTAAGACCATGAAAAACAGAGACAGTTTAGCATTAGCAGATGAAGTCAATGGAAATTCTAAAATGATCAAAATAAAAAGTAGGGGACACAAAGGAATCGAGAATAAGGAAAACAACGTGTGTGAATTATAAGGAAAAATACAATATAAAACACAAACAATAATTTATTGTGGAGCCTCTCTCTTTCTCACCATCTTTCTATCTCTGTCTTTCTGTTTCTCTCAACAATTTGGCATTGCAGTTCACATTTTGTGTTGAAATAGTTTACCAGTACCACAGGGCTTTCCATTGTACTTCTTTTGGTCAGAGGCTTTTATTAAAAAATCTAATAAGGCCACACTCCATTAATATTGGTTAGAAAGACAAATGGATAAATGAATAGAGAAAAGTTTTTCCCCTACTAATGGGGCAATAACACTGCTAAGCGATGAGCTTCAGAGAGAAGTGACAACTCATCCCTATGGCACTCTGGCCTTTCTAAACAATAACATAGACCTGCTATCTCTGATTTGTGATTCTTACAATACAGCCTTCTAGAGTAAGTTCCTGACAGTCCATGCTAGCTTTTGGGTTTGATCAAGTTACCTAAACTCTCTAATCTTCATTGTATTTATCTTTGACCCATTTAACATCATGGTTAGTGTGCAGAAAACCACATTTGGATTCTTTTCATCGACTTCCCTGAAATGTTATGAACTTTTTGGCAATGTTCTCTAAAATAATTTCTCTGACTTTATTTATTTATTTTTATTGTTATTTCCTTTCCAACTGTTTGGGTACTTCCTCAGGAATATATTTAAATCTACAACTTGCATCCTGTTTCTCTGTCTCTCCCTTTGTCCTTTCCACCTGCATTCTGAGACAGCTTCTCAAATTGTCCTTAATGTTCATATCTGATCTGAAGTTCAAACTGTGTTGATTCTGTTCTCTACTGGATAGAATGCAGGCTTCATTTTCATATTCTTATATCCACTTAAATGAAATATTGTTCAGTTTCCTTACCCCTGAATGGGAAGAAATTGATGAAGATCTGGTGGTTGTCAGCAAATGGGGGATATAATCCCCATTTTTAGAAAAACTCTTGGCTGTTGCAGTAGATTAGCTTCTTGTTCTGTTTCCCTACCCTTTTTCACTGGGGGAGTATACCGTCCTGGCCCAGGGGGCAAGTTAACTGCACATCTAGACAGACTTTCAATATCTAATCAGCATTCATATAATTGAGTACTGCTGCCCAGAGGTGGCTTCTTCAGCCCCAACTAATACTCTAAAGAGATAAATACATGACAAACAACTACTGCTACTATGTACCACTACCCTGGGTTCTCCTACCTACAGTCCCGCCACATCAGTGTACTTCTGCAGGGTACCCTTGCAATACGGGCCAAAACTCCCCTTTCCTATTCTCCAGTTGTTTTCTGGAAGTCTCCGAAAGTTGTGATAAGGATATAGAAATACTCTGTTTGCCTCAAAAGGTTGCATTCATGAAATAAAAGGGAATTTCCCAATTACCTCTTTGATGTAGATTTTTCTGAGTAAATTTTCTATTTCCAATAGGAGACTAGGGGTCCATCATTTTTGGAGTTTCTCATCCCAGGCCCATTTGAATTATAGGTGTTTGAGTTTCTCCTATATGAGTTTTGGTCATGTTGCAAACTTTCCTGTTTTTCAGTTGTGTTTTATGTGATGAATTGAAGAGTTGAGTCAAGAACGTCTAGTTGGATGCCATTTTAAATTGAAGAATGTGCCCACATGTCTAAATAGTAAAATATGTCTCTTAGAATGTTCTGTATTTTGGACTTTTCACTGAGTCAATAGCCCTCTTTTCCTTATTATTGTAAACTACTGAATTCTAACTTTATTTATAAAAATATGGATTTTAAGAAATAAAATTTGGATAAGGACAGTGTTTTGGAAGCTATAGTCATCGTGTGTCCCCAAGGAATCAGCCCAGGTTCCCAAACAAGCTTTTTTCAGGAGTTTTATTGTGAAAAACTTCAAACATGCAGCAAAGTTGAAAGTAAGCAGCTTTATGCTAACCACCTGCCTTGTGCCTACCATGAATTAATGACAAAGTTAATTTCTCCATTAACTTTTTACTATACTTCCTTTATAGCATATCTACCCCTCTGTCCATCATTAATTAATCACAGTTTGAATGCAATTTGAAGTAAATTATGGACACTGGTATACTTACTCCTAGATACTTATGCACGCATATCATTAGAAAGAGTTCGTGACTTGTTTGTCATTCTTTTCTATTTTATGTAAAATTTACATGTCATAGAACGTGAAAATCTTTGTTAAATGTGCACTCATTAACGTTTCAAGTGCATATAAAGAAGTACCCTCTTGTCCTTTTTTAAGAGAACATATTCAGGACATAATAATCAGATCAAAGTAGAATGGGGGCAATTTCCATCAGAAAGGTCCCAAGGCTAACTCAGTTTCCCCACTACCTTTGTGCCAGCAGAAAGGGAAATCTGTATGCCCAGCCATTTCTTAGATTTTGCACTTTTGGCATAGAATTTAGTATTCAGGAGCGTGAAGGATAAAGAGCCAAATGGAGACAGAAAAAGCCATGTCATCATTAAAAATAAACAGAGACACAAATATGTCAGAGGGCAGAGGCAGGCACTTCATTGTGCAAGTGATTTATGGGGAAAGCTAATTTTAAACAAGCTGTGTGGTGCCTTGCAGCCAAACAGGCAGAGCTGCTGATTCCTCAAGGAGTAATCTCATTTTCTTGGTGGAGTAAAAGGCCATCAGTGGCTGTTTACTGTCTAAGGAAGCCCTGGATGTGTTACTGAAAGCAGATCCTGTTAAATGCCAGGGAGTTAGGAGGATCGCAGCTATGAGACAGCGACCTCTAAGAGTCAAACCCACAAAACAAAACATGACACATTAACATAGAATAAAGCAGGGGCCTTCCCTCTGTTGATCTCACATTGCAGGCTTCTTTTTCTTAAAATGGTACTTGGACATGAGAAAGACAGACCGGTCCCCCAGGAAATCGGTCCTTGGTGCTCTGGCCTGGTTATCCATCTCAGGTTTGTTACGGGGATCAGGCAGGGATTGAGAGTTATGCCAGCGGGGAGCCAGCCAGGTAGCAGGGAAACAGGCACCAGGAGAGGCAGGAGGGTAGCTTCCCACGTGGAGAGGACGCTGCCACGCTACACCAACCGGTCAGTCCAAGATTAGTTGACTCTATCTTTAGCTTGGCGGCCTTGGGCAAGTAGTAGTTTTCTCTGCCTTCACGTTTGAGACTTTTCCAGATGCTACTGTCGAAAACTCTGTACTTGAATAGTCTAGTTCTATGGAAAGTCTTAAGAAAGCAGAGGTAGGGCGATGTATTTGGGGTAGTGCTGGTGAATGAAAATTTAATATGGACCCTCAATATATATGGTCCAAAAGTCACCTGAAAAGTATGAAAAAATTGAGGTGGTAGATTAAAGGGAGAACTTCTTCGGGAAAATGTAGTGGAGCATTTTCCCTTTTGCCATTCCAAGGAGGAAGAGGGTAGGGGGTCCCCTTGCCGCAAGTCTGGTAAGAGAGGTTGGAAAGACCCAGTTAGTAAGCCAGGTTGTTTACCCTCAATACAGTGAACAGGGCTGATATTTCAAAGGGTTCCAACCACCAGTGAGGCCTGTGTGCTGACAGATGAGAACTGAGATCAGCCGTGCAAACGGAGTCGGCTCCTGCAGGGTCCTGCTTTGCCACGTATTGACTCCCAGGTTCCTAAAGAATGGGAGGTCTGGGGGACCCTGTTGAGAGGGCTGGCAGGGTAAGAGCATCGGCAGAAGGTCTTGGGGCTGCTTTTAGCAGAAGCAATTTACCTATCGCTACAGGAGCCCATCAACACGTGCACAGCCAGCATGGCTGATGGGTACATACCAGCTGCCTAGCAGACCTGAACGCAGAGGGGGCAGGGTCTGTGGTTAGGGAGCACCTACACTGTGGGGAAGCACAGCTAAAGGGGTTTGTTTCCCATGGAGGAGATGTCAGTCATGGGTGCAGGAGAAAGAGAATGGGTCTTTATCACATTAAAGGGACCTTGCCCAAGAAGGCTGCTTGGAAGGGAGATGAGACATTAGCAAAGACAGTAAATGTTGGAGGGAAAACTCAATAAGCAATGGTATTTTTTTGTGCTGTAGACCCTTTTGGCAGACTCCGTCTATGGGTGACCTCCTCTCAGATGACTGTTTTCAAGAACATACACGAAATTCAATGAATTGCAAAGGAAACCATTTATACCTAAGTAGAGTTATCGAAATATTTTAAAAGTCTCAAACCATTTGATGGCCAGATATAGTATCAATTCTAACAGTTAGCCTAATTTTCTTAATTTTGAAATAGTGATAAGTGTAAAAACCTTTTGAAATCCCTTCACAATCTCAATGTAATAACCAGGTAGGAAAGCCAGCTGCGATTTTACTGGCGATGGCGTCAAGTGCTGCCAATAAAACCACACTGGAAATTGAAACAAATGCTAAATTTCAATGAGATCGCACATTTACAGTTGGTGGACATGGCAAATTTCAGTTAGAAATTAGTGTTAATAAATAAACTGATTTTTTTTCTATCCAAGTCGAAGGACCTCAGGTAAGTAACCCTCGGCTAAAGGGTTCCCTTATTGGGCCACCTGGAGAGTACATCATCCGAATGAAGGAGTTGCAAGAAAAAGAAAAAGACAAACAAACAAAAAAAACCCCAAAACATCCCTCAAGAGAAAGAGTTAATTTTAAACATCTGTTAAGGCCCAAAGAAATCCAATATGTATAGATGCTCTTCAACTAAGGCATTTTTGAGCCTCTCACTTCCTTCCCTTCTCTGTCCCAACGATGAGGTTCGGAAGGAGCACACACTGCTTGTGCGAATGTAAGCGGGTATACTCACTATGGAAAACACTGTGAAAGTTCCTCCAAAAATTAAGTATCTAGCTACCCTAAGTGACCCAGCAATCCCACTTCTGGGTATCTACCCGAAAACTTTGAAAATGCTTACTCATAAATATATACGTACCCCTATGTTTCGTTGTAGCTTTATTCACAGTAGCCAAGACATGGAAACAATCTAAGTGTCCTTTGATAGGTGACTGCATAAAGAAGTTATGGCATATATATGCTCAGCCATAAAAAAGATGCAATACTGTCGTTTGTGCCAACACAGATGGACCTTGAGAGCGTCACGCAAAGTCAGATGGAAAGGGACAAAAGTTATATGATTTCACTCAATTGAGGCACAGAAAACAACAAGCAACGAATGAACGACAAAACTCATAGATACAACAGAGAAGTGAGGTGAGAGGAGGAAGAAGAGGGTGACGGTAACAGAAGGAGACTAGTCTTTGGGTGGTGAACCAACAATGGAGCATTAAAGATGTATTATACAGTTGTACACCTGAAACTTACATGGTGTGGTTAACCAGTGTTGCCCCAATAAATTTAACTTTATAAAATTCAATACCAGGGAGTGGTGATAGCTGGAGGGGCAGGTAGAATAAGGAAGTAGAAAGTTACTCTTCCTCTGCCGTGGATTTCCAGAACTACTGCAGCATCACACAAAGTGAGAGGCTTTAACTCTGAGTGAACTCAGTGAGTCAGTTACCACACTGGACTGGGCATAGTCATCTCTGAACACAGACTGCATTAGGTGGTTACAGTCTAATCTCAGAGGGAACAGGGAAGCTGTGTGGGCCGCTGTTGCAGAATGGTCTGGCCCCATCGGAGAGGTTTGAAAGGACAATTGTGGGGGGAAATAAAGTTGCTTTATGATGACACCCTTAGAGTTCTGCTAATTCAATTCAATACACATTGATAATGACATGAGGTATGTGTGTGTACAATAGGAAAAAAAAGCTTCTCGCCTGAAAACTAATATGCTATGCACTATGGGGCTAACCAGCCTGTGTAAAAGTTCTGGTGGACAACTTACTGTATAACCTTGAGTAAATTCCTTAACCAATCTGAGCCCTGGTTACCTCATTCAAAAAAAAAAAGAAATGGTGCTAGTTATATGTGTATAACATAAATAGCATATAAGAATGAGAAAAGGATTTAATGTGTTAATACACACAACATGATGAGAACGGTGCCTGGAGCAACACAAATATTAGCTCTTGTTGTTGTTATTATTTACATTTCTTACTCATCACATGGGCACTTTCAGTTGTCCCTAAGGAAACTCCAATGAACCCTAGGCACCTGAAACCTGAAAGGTAGAACCCGTCGTTTCAGAATATCTGTACCTGTTTCCTAGACATGGGGTATTTGGGCTGATTCTACACTTCAGGCTCCAGTGAAAGAAGTGTCTCAACCATCTGGGTAATTAGCATCCCTAGTACTTCCCGAGGGTCAGCGTCTGACCAGCTCCTTCTAGACAGCAGCCCAGATCACAGCCTGGGGATTCCTCCAATTGCACCACCTTGAAAAAAAGCTTCCATGAACCCTCTATGACTTTCAGAAACGTTTATGTGAAAAGTAGTTGTGAAACATCACCAGTAGTTAAGGACCTTTTCAGTTGCTAAGGAAGGTGTTATGCTTAAATTTCAGCAACAACAAACAAAACAGCTGGTGGGTGTACCACACCTGATGTGTGTGAATGTTCCTGGCAGTTGTGTTATTGAAAGATTGTTGGGCCAGGGTCAAGCAACCCTGGACTTAAAATACTATTTATCACTCACCAGCTGGGTGAAATTCAGTATGTTTTTCCACATTTCTGAAAGTCAGTTTCCTTTCAAACATAACGGGGACAACCAATACTGTCTTTGTATGGTTGGTGGGAGAATTACATGCGATAAGGCTCTGGCGTTCTGTGGTGTTGATGCTTTCCGCTGACCCTGCATGTGAGATATATGCTATTCAGGTGGCAGCCGCAGCTCTCCGTTGCACGGGGGATGAAAGTAAACGTGGCTCAACCTTGCTCCTTCCAACCTGATGGTTTTAATAGTCCCTGGAAATCCTAACCCTCAACAGCATTTTTGGTGAATTCCCCATGAGTGGGCAGAAACGGGGAGTCATATTCCCGTGGCTGGCTCAGCCAGCCCAGGCTCTGACTTCCAAGAGTGTTATCGTTATATCACACCACTTTGTCCAACGGATATGCTCAAACTGTTGCTAATTTTCACCAACAACCGAAATAGAGCCTTCAGCCACTGGTGCGCTGCATTAATGAGTTACATAGATTGCCTTGAAAATACAGGAGTCCAGATGGAGTAGAAGCTCACTTCCTGGCAGTACACTAGCTCTCCACTCTTAACCTCTCGCACCGCACTGTCACCGTGCCGTGTCCCTGGCCTGTTCACATACTCTCCATTTTGATAGACCACTTCCCCTTCTCATCCCATCTCTTTTTCCTTCACACCACTTGTCCTCGGAGCTTACTCTCAACCACAGACATGACATTATTTCCCTCTTGCTCCTGCAGATCAGCTTCCTGCAGCCTTTGATATCCTGATACTTGCTGATACCCATTAAGTGTCGCCGAGCAATAAACCACAACAGAACTCAGTGACTTAAATAGACCAGTGAGCACTGATGTTTCTTTTTATCAGCTGGATGTTTCTGGTCATCTCAGCTAAGGGCCCCTGATCTTGGTTGGCTTTGCTCATGCATTTGTAGTCAGCTGGGTTGGTCAACTAGGGGTTGCTTGATCTAGAACAACCTCAGTTGGATGGGTTTCTGAATGGTGGCTATGGAAATGAAGGTGCTAGGGCCACGGGTCTGAAATGATCAGAATGCCAGTCAGGGCTGATTCGCATAGCAGAGAAGGATTTCAAGAGAGTGAGAGCAAATGTGTAAAACCTCTCGAGACTTAGCCTCAGGACTAGCAATCTGTCTACCAGACTCTGTCTCATCCACCCCAAGCTGGCTCGTGAAGATGTTTGCACAAGGACAATTTCTGGCACTATTAATATATTGAAAACATTATTTTACCACAGCAGAAAAAAATGACTCAACTTCCTTTGAGAAAGACAGTTGCACAGGTCACTTTGCTTGTTATCTTGCTCCTGTTTCCAGGTAAGAGAAAGCTAAGTCTTATGACCTGCTCCTTCCCAAACCTTGAGAAGTTTATCTTCCCTTGAGGTCAGGATGAACTGAGAAAGTACATCAAGACTAACAGTAAGTAAGAATAAGTGATTCTGTGTAACTGGGAACTGTGTGTAGCCCTTAAGGATGATCCAGGAGGTATAAAACAACGGTTTATGGATTTGAAGGATGGTATGATAGCACTTTGTAAAACTGAAAAGAACCACTGAAATATTGCCCTTTTCCTCCTACTTTGTCTCCTTGCTTAAAGTTTCTATAAAAATAGATATGAAAGGTGAATAACTAATAAGGTGCCAATTAGAACATCAGGATCTACTGTTTTAAAATTTTGCTGCTAATATCACATATTTACTGTTCAGTAACTGAATTCAAGTATTGCATAAAAGAAAGTTATTTGAAGTATGATTACAAATTAATGAAACCATAATAAATTGTCTTAGTACATTTTATGTAAACTATTAAAAAAACTTCCATTAAGACAAAGATGTGCTCTATGGCTTAAAATAATTTAAAGTGGATGTAAACAAACTGGCCCTCTCATAGATAAAAATAGCAAACTTATCAGGAAACAATTTTTCCATAAAGTGTTCAGCTAAAAACTGGCACAGTAATTCAAATTCTGATTATATATAGGAAATATATCTAAATATGTAAATAAGCTATATGCATACAGACACCCTACCCTAAAAAATAAATTCATTAGTATGAAAAAGTATACCATGACACAATTTAAATCACATTTTGTGATAATTTTAGTGTATAACTTTTATTAGACAGAATAAATTACCCAGAATTAAGGATATACCATGAATTTTAAGATACCTATTCATACCTGTAATGTGACTAACATTTTTCCATGGTGAAAAAGGGGTTTCCCAAATAAATAAAGAAATCTGGTCATGTATTTTTTTATTATCTGTTAACTCATTCATTCAATTCTCATTGAGCCCCTCTGTGTACCAAGCAGTGTGCTGTACATATATTTAGGAAGTGCCTTACCTAATCCTTTTAAGAACTGAAATTTAGATATTTTTCCTCTACTTTAGAGATAAAGGAATAAAGACTTAGGAAGTTTAAACACCCTTTCTTACCTAGTAACTAATCTAGCTAGGATGCTAGTTTAGATATTATGACTTCACAACTTGAGTTTTAATCATAAACTCATGGAAGATGAGCTCAAGTTTACCTTATATACACATGTGCTATATCACATCCAACAAATTATAGGTAAAGTCAAGGGAATGACCAGGTCCCTCTATAGCAGTGAACTTTTTCCAGTAATCAGATGTGGCTTATAGTATAACACATATTTTGTTATTAATGCATGATAACAAAAAATTACTGAAAATGAAAAATTGGTGTCTAAATCAAACATATGTAGTAAAGTTTCTTTGTAATTGTATGATTCGGTGTACATATTTTGGTCTAAGTTTTAGTTTTCTATTAAAATAAAACCTTCAGTGGTCTACTTTCCAGTTCAGTTTATGGTTGCTAGTTCAAGAGTCAGTTACCAAGTCATGACACTTAGATATTCAATAAATATTTGCTAAATAAAAGAAAAGCCAATGAAAGGCTTAATTAACTCATGTTTTGTTAGGTTCCAATATATATCTATTTTTTGTAGTTAACATTCCAATATCCAATATCTACCCATTCAAAATCATTAATATTATTGCTTTTAGCTTGTATTATTATTTTATTGCTATTGTAGTATTATTCTTTGATGTTCAAAGTCAGCTTAGTAAACTTTCCAGAAGATCTCAGGTATTTCCATTTTCACATATTATCTGATTAGTTTTTAACTCAATTTCCATTATTATTTTCTTATATTTCTCTCTGTTTATTAATTCTGCATTTGATATTAAAATACCCTCCTTGGTATTCATTCCTTGAACAAACTTTATTTGGTCAGATAATGAGATTTCTCATTAAGCCCTCAAACATCTGCATATTAGCAAATCAAGGTCTTGGAAGTAATTTACTTGGCCTAATCAGAAATGGATATTTCTCAAGCAGAGACCCAAACTCCCCAATACATCAGGATATCCAGGAAAGAAGTGGCTGGAGCCAATGGGAAACCAGAAAATGCTAAGGCTCATGCCATCCTGTTGGAGATGATTCTGATGTCTGTAACTGAAGTGATTCCCCATCTATCTTCACTTACCTTTTCTTCAAACATGACACTAAGGATAGTTCTCCCTCTCTGCTTTCATTGCAATCCATTAATGTCTCTGATGCAGCGGTAGTTATTGTAATTATTTATTCATAGTTCTGTCTCCTTCATTGCAAATATGGAAGGGGTAGGGTACATGTTTTCTCTCCATCACTATCTCTTAATCCTAGTACATGATCAGACCCCCATTTTCTTCAAAAAATGTTTGTTGAAAGGGTTCATGAGAGGTCTTTTCACGCCAGAAGTCACACAAAATTTCCTGTGGAATTTCATTGGCCGTGAAGTTGGTTATATGCCCATCTCTGAGCCAATCACAGTGATTAAAAAATAAAGTTAGCATGATGAATTTAAGCCAGTCTGGACCCATACCCACAGCTGAAGATGGAGTTCATCCTTATCTAAGTACAAATGTAAGAACAAAAAAGAGCCTAATACCCCAAAGTAAACTCAAGACACTGAGCAAGAGAACTAAATGCCGTGACAGCAAATAGCAGATATTTAATACAGTAGGTTACAAAAGGAGGAGGATGCTAACAGACCTGCTCAGATACACATATACCTAAGAGCATTCGATTTTTGTTGCCTCTTGAAATCAGCAGAACAAAAACTCCCATAATCTGACATGCACATTCTCAGGTTTTGTAAAACTTATTTTTAAGTAGCTGTTTCTCTCACAAACTGCAGCTCCTTAACTCGTTTTACATTAGGTATTATAATGTGCAAGAAAGCCACGCTGCCTCTGGTCTTTATTTAGCCGAGTGGTCCAAGATTAACGGCAGGTCTGTACCGATGAATGCAGGTCCCAGTTTTGCATGGTGTTCTCCCCATCAGCCTGTTTGATGTTCTGCTGCATTGGACCTGTCCTGGTCCTCGCCCCCTTGCCGGACCATCCCCTGACCACCAATGACCCACTATTAAGGGTTCACATCAAGTCTTTGGAATATATCCCAGATTCATCTCTACTGTGATAAATGGCCTCACTTACAATGGGAAATAATACCACTTTCTTACCAACCTCGTTAGCAGACCAGAAGATGCAGAAATGGTATTTAAGATTCTTGTAAATTCATCAATACCATCAAGTTCAACTGGTCCATGTGTGATTACTTTAAACATGGAGAGGTCTTTAAATGCAAATATTGATATTTGTAATATAATAATCTACTGTGTCCCCGGAGTCTATAAAATAAAACTATTGGAAATAAAAGGGTTACTCTTAGTACCGTTAGGAATAGCACAATGTCAAGGGGGGATGAGAAGTGAAGAACCCAACAATATTACAGAAAATTTCCTTGGGAGGTGGGGAAGGAGAAGGTACAAATGAAGCCCTTCAGCTCAAAGTGACGGCTCAAACATGAGGCTGTATTATAAGCACAAGGTGGGGACGGCACGGGTTGGGTCCACACATCAGAACGGAGATATTGTTGGTGAGGATACCTAATGCAGTTTGAAGAAGGATGTGTGGAGGCCCTGCTTTCAGGCTTTGGATCTAATTCTTTGGGCATGAAGCCTTGGTAAACATATGCTTCATGGGAACCTAGGAGGATCATTTGTCCCTTGGAATGAAACTCCTATGGATAAAACCCTGTTTCTCAGGGTAAGATGTGGTTTTGAACATCCTGGAAAAATACACCTACACCTGATTTATTAGAGCAGCTCTGGCCAGGATAGGGTTTCAACTTGGCTTGAGCTGGCAGCCCAGATGTTCCCCCAGAACATGGCATATCCCCATGGCTCTAGAGGAGTCACTCACCATGCCCCACAATCCAAACAAAACCTTCTTTGTGAAAGGGAAGAGAGAGTCAGGTTGCGCTCCCAGCCCAGCTGCCAATCCCTCCCAGTTTGGAACCCTTTCCTACTCTCCCCAGGGCTCCATCAAAAGTTTAGCAGAAACATTTGCCTCCAGGCATCGACTGTGTCAGAAGCCTGACAGCTTGTTTTTATATATATTTTGTTACACTTAAGCATGGGTACTGTTTTAAGGGAGAAATAAGATGAAAAGTATATTAGTTGGCTTTACTTTGTGAGTCTCTCTGTAGTTTTGTTTGTTTGTTCAGTCCTAACCAGTGCACAGACCCCAGATGACCTTATTTTATTCTCCAAAGAGTGGCTTATCTGAGGAGTGGTCCCTACGGAGGGTGAGCAGATATGGTGAGCGATTCTGGTAGCCAGAAAAAAGAAGTTCTTCCTCCAAGTAAGGCTTGGCCTCAAACCCTGACTCAAGAAGTTCCAGAGGGAATATGTGACCCTTATTTCCAATGTGTTCACTTCTTTTTGATAGTTGATTAAACCAGAGAACCTGATGTGAACTGGGCCACAGCAATAGGCTAGAGTCATGGCGATAAAAGTGCCAGTACCTGTCCTCCTCTGTCTGGCCTCTCTTTCTTGGATCTGTTAGACCTCCGGGAGTTTATCAGTTAGTGATCGCAGTGTAACAAGCCACATAGAAACTCAGTTGCTTAAAACAATAGCATTTATTATCATTAACCAGCTTTTGTGGCAACCAGGTGGTTCTGATTTTATCTGTGTTCACTAATAAATCAGTGGTCAGCTATGGGCCAGGTACAAACACGGCTGTGCTCACCTTTTATATGGACTTTTATATGTGTTTGGGAGTTCAATGGGCTGAAGTTGGTCGAGGATGACTTTGGATTGGACAACCGGGCCCTTCTTCTCATGGTTTCTCATCCTCCAGAAATGTATCCCAGGCTTCCTGATAGGGTAGCAGCATTTTTGAGAGAGTATAAAAGAGAGTGTAAGGTTTCTTGAGGTCAAGGCTCAGATTTAACGATCTGCACTTACCTTATATTCTGTTGGTCCAAGATAAACAGAAGGTCAAGCTCAGAGTCTTAGGGGAGGACACAATCATAGGACATGAATACAGGAAAGTATGAAAAATCGTGGCCACAATACTGTCTGACCTTGTACAGGGGAATGTGAAATGTGAATGTCATTCTACTCTAGAGGGCTCTTTCTGTTTTTCACTGTCATGGCCTAAATGTCATGCTCCACCCCCAACCCCAGATTCATATATTGAAACTTTACCCCCTTCCCTCAGTGTAATGGTATTAGGTAGTAGGACTGTAGGGGGCTAATTAGGATTAGGTGAACTCACGAAGGTGGAGCCTTCATAAATGGGATGAATGCCCTCACAAGGACCACAAGAAAGCTTTCTTTCCCTCTCTGCTGTTGACCATATTAGGATGCAACAAGAGGTGGGCAGTCTGTAGCCCAGAAAGGGTCCTCGCCAGAATGTGACCAAGCTGGTATCCTGATCTTGGATACCCAGACTCCACAAACATGAGAAGTACATCTGTGTTTATGAGCCACACAGCCTATGCTACTTCGTCATCGCAGCCCAAACTGCCTACGATACCATCCTAGCATTGACTAGTTAAGTTCAAAATGGAGCGAGAGAGAAGAGGCCCAGCTTTACTAGATCATAATATATTTTGGTTCACATTTGGCCTTATGTCCATTGATTAATTGGTTAAAACCCATTAACAGAAGTGAGTGATTAGGCTCCCCCTTAATCTCCAATACTTAGAAAGACAAATGAGCAATACACATCATAGGAGATCGATGATCCTCCATGCCCACTGGTCTCATTCTTTCACCTGGATGGTTGCCAAAGACCCCTGAGTCTTCTGCCTTTGATTTTTGTCTTCTTCGTTCTCAGAGTTGGCTTCCTCCCATTGAGACTCTGTTTTCCTGTCTTAGCACTCATTCCATATTAAAATTGGCTGTTTACTTATACACTCCCCCTTCAGACCACAAGCTCTGTGTAAGCAGGAACTACACCCCTTGGTTGTCCACTCTTTTCCCCAGCAAGTAGAAGAATATCGATGCTCCATTTAATAAACATTCGATGAAAAAATGGCAAATGCCAAGTGAATGAATGCAAGAATGAATGAGTACTTAATTATAGGTGTTGTTGAGTTTGCTTATCTCACCTCCTTCCAATGGAATTGGAACCTAGATGCATGCAAGGGAGGTAGGATTCCCCACATCAGAGAATCAAAATTACAGTAATTGTCCACTTTCACATGCCCCTAAAACAAAGGCTAAACGAATCAAGGAGCTCAGAGATCCCTTACAGTTACTGCACTAATACTTTCTAGATACCTAACCAGTGCCCATGAATTTACAGGCCTGAATGCTATGATTGCAGTCATATTACAGAATTTTTTAGATCAAGGATGACTCATGTAAGTTTTATTAAAAGTCTAACTCTACTTCCCCATGAGAAAACATAACTCTAGGAATTAAACTACCAGGGAGTCAGCCAGGAATTTTTTTTTCTTTCAATCTAACCTCTCCTCTGTCCTTCTGTGTTTCCCTCCCAGCAGTGGGTTTCCCAGCACCTTTGGGGCTAAATTGTCATTGTCCCTTCACTTTCATCCTAAAAAAAGACCACCGTGGGGTTCCTAGATCATTCAAAAAATCTTTCTATAATGATAGGTTCAGGCACGTAGAAGTCTTCTGTGTCATAGTTAATCTACCCAAATGCTTTCCTGACTTAAGTGGATTCGATGGAAAGAGTGGAAAGTAGGAAGACCCATAGTGAGGCAGACATCCATCCAGAGTTTAGGGAGCGAGCCTATGCCAGGTCACCGTCCACTGTTTCTAGCACTTCCGTCAGTGTCCAGTTCGTCTGAGCCTGGTGAGGCAGATTCGCTGGAGCAGCGGTTCTCAAACCTTAGAATGAGGAAGAATAACCAAGAGAAATTTAAAATCTGCAGCTCCTGAGCCCCGATTCCAGAAATTTTGTTTTAGTAAGCTTGGAGTAAGGCCAGGAACTGGCATTTAACTAGCTACCTAGGCATTTCTGATGCTTTGACTCTATGTTGAAAATATGTGTAAAAGGAAATTAATCAGAGTATTACATAGACAGTTTTTTTTAGCGTTTTAAAGTGTAATGTCATTTCCATGTAAATTTGATTAAAATAAGCAACTGGGGCAGTGGGGGTGGGGGTCGGAAGTTAGCGTCTTCCATAGGCTTTTGAATAGTAGCCCTGATGTTGCAAACTTCTAAATTCTCATTCACCTGGAAAGTAAACAAACTAAAAATGTGGTACATTTCACATATTTAATATGTTTTCTTAACCGTTTTATTCAAACTAAGTTGTGATGGCTTTATTCCAGACCTTTTTTAGTCTGATAAACATTTCCTGAAAACATAGCCCACCCCGAGGGCCCAGGGATCCAAGGAGAGGTGGGTAAAGGTTTGCTGTAACACCACTGCCGTAACAGCAACGTTCGCTCATGTGGACTGCACCGGCCAAAGTGTGGAGTTTTGAGGGAACCTCCAGCCTTGGCTGCTACTCAGTGATAGTACCTGTTGTGAGCACCTTGGGAGTTAGTTTTATTAATATGACACTGAGAAGAAACTAGGTATGGCGGAATGGGCCCCTAGGAGCCTTTCTTCTGCATAAGGATCAGGTGATTTTTCTGGACAAGACAGTGAAGGTTTTAAATGTACAATTTGGCTCCCAAGTCAAAGAACATTAAATAGAGAAGGAGATAAAACCTACTCCAGGGAGTGAAGAAGCGTCCAAGGGACTGGAGTCTCATTTTCTCAGAGGACAGGTCTGAGATGCCCAAGATCAGTGCTAAACTCATGGTTGGCTGGTAAATGTGGAGGACACTTCCTTATAAGATACCATATACCCCCACCTACCCCTCAAATGTATGTTGATCATGAAAGATTTGCAGAAGTTTCCGGGGAAGGGAGGAGAAATGGAAGACAGGTGAACCGAACGTTTCTTGGAAGAGGTGATCTACAGTATGGATGAGATCAAAGCCTCTGAATTCGGATGGCCTGGGTTTGTGCCCACAAATAAGCCACGTGACCCTGAGTGTCTTTGAAGCCTGGTGTGCTTTTGTTTCATCATTCCTTAAACGAGCATAACAATGTTGTGAGGATTAAATGAGGATCTATCCTAGGGGGCTTAGCATATAGTAAACAATAAATACCAGCTATTACTGTTGTTGTTATTTCTATTATTATTGGCAGTAGCAGTAATGACCTTTAATGGTAACATGTATATAGACATTCTGGAGAGGAGTCCTTGAAACTCTAAACATCACTATCTTGGCCGACTTACAGTTCACCCTTGAGAAAGTAGCTCCAAGCAGCTAGGGGGATGTTTCTCTGTTAATGTTTTGGAAGGGTTTCCACATTATCGCATGAAACTTTGCCTCTTCAGACTAGAGGATTTTAGCAGAGTTCTTCAGAACAGCCTACCTTGCCTTCAACAATTCTGTAATCTTCTCCTACCCATCAGGAGCACATCCCACTTTAACAGGGAAGGTACTCTTCAATGCCCAGCATGCTCTTCTAGGTTGGTCCAAATTGCATTAGGTCTGAGCAGGATTCTCTGGAATTTGTAGAATAAAGTGCGGTCCTTTTCCTAGAGTTGATGTAATGAATGCTGTTTTTCTTTAAAAAAATGTTTTCTGGTTATTGTATTGGATATCACAAAACGTAAAAACTGGAGATTTAAAATTGCCTATGTCTTTAAAAATTAGTAATTCCAAGATCTGGCAATATTTTTGTGAGTTTGATCAATTTCTTTTTGGTGATGTTGTTTTGAAAACCAATGCAAAGTTTTCTGGAGTATAACATGACAATATGTAACAGTAGCTGCAAAACATTAATTTTTCTTTATTCAGTTATTCTTTTCAGCAGAATTTATCCTAAGGAAATAATTGAACCAATACTTGAATTTACAAAGAAAATGTGCATTATGATCACAACCTAAAAATATGATAACAAGAGAATGGTTTAGTCCATGGCAGAATTTCCAGTCATTGAAAAATTATTTATTGACTAAAAACTGGTCACTCTGAAGTCTCTTGTAAGCATGAAGAATATGTAAACTCTAGATTAAATGAAAGAAAAAGGCAATAAAAGTGGAATACAGATTTTATTTATGATTTTTTAAAATGTGTTCACCTATATATGAATTCAATGGAAAACACAGATATTAAATCATTCTCGTACTATGACAGTGTGATTATGTATTTTCTCTTTTTAAAACCCCCCCATGCTAAATAAAACTTATTTTTTGACACTAAAAGTTGCAATTAATTTGAGGAACCTAAGAGGTGACAATTATTTGAGTCTGCCATTGCTTAGGTCATGAATGTGTATTCGCCAAGAGTGTGTACTAGCATGGCCTTCACAGAGGCAGACACACAATTCTGTGAAGGTATCGGTCTATTCCTGATTTTCTGTCTCCATCTTTTCTTTCTCCTCCCACCCACCCACCAAGCTAATTTAGTCCCATATCCCCTGTCTTGATGAACCAGGTCCCATGCCAGCCCTCTGCTGCCTCCATGAAGGCCGTGCAAATTGTCAACTCAGCCAACAGCTGGAGAAGTAATTAAAAAAAAAAAAACTACACAGGGGCACAACTCTCAGTGAAATTAAAGGGGAATCATAATTGTTTTGAGGTGTACAATGGGGGCGGGTGGGGTCTTCCTTCTCAATTCAAAAATGTTCCCATTCACTGTCTCTCCATTTCATTTTCTCTCGAGTCTGGACACTAGGTTTGCACAACTTGGACCATGAACCCGGACTCTGCTGTGACATCTGTAAGGCCTCAGGGAGCCTGCCTCCTGGGAGCAGGAAGGGGGCCTTCCCATATGTGGATTTGTCTGCTTTATTTATTAATGTCTGTGTCTGCGTTGTTTGATTTTGTTTGGTTTCTGCTGGGCTTGAGAGCTTCTTGTCCCTGGGGATCCAGGCCTTGCCCCCAATGCCTTATGCTGAGTTGTGTCCTAGGGTTAGGGATCTAGAAGCCTCCTTTATATCTTTCTTTGGTATAGAATCAATATCAATAAGACATCCCCTCTCTGCCTTCCAAGGCGTGGGGCTCTTACTGTGTTTTTGCTCATGCTTCGTGGTATGCAAGAATGCTAATGACTCTGTGCAAAGCTAGAGAAGCGACATAATAAGGGGCTTCTGAATCATTATAGATTCCACGAAATGTTAGAATCCACTTAACTTGTTATAACGTATCTTTCTCCCTATTACAACTTACTGGTTAGACTGCAATGTAAATGGCTAAGGCTTGCTGCCCGAAAGGGAAGCAGGACTGGTGGAGAAACAAGGTGAGAAGAGAGTGAACGCTCAGCCGAGTATTGAGAATGGTCGGACAGAACAATAGAAAAATATCACCGAGTGAAAAGGGGCAAATGAGTTGAAGACAGTAGTTATATGTTTAGGGGCCACATGGCCTTCAGGAAACCCAGCTCCTTCTCTGAGCCTGGGCACACTGGTGCTGATGGGGTTAATGCGGTTTCTGCTCTGATGGAAGGGGGAGGGAGGCAGCTGGTGGGTGCTGGGCTTGGCACGGGGGCTTCAGGCCTCCCCGAGCCCTCCTCCTCTGGGGCTGCCTGATCACGGCGTTGCTCAGCAGCTGTTGTGCTCTAGCTGCCAAAATAACCTTTGGAAACCAAGTCCCAGAAGTAGCAGGGGTTTCCATTTAGGTCTCTAAAAGGCGAGTAAGGAAGACTTTGGAATTGCACCTTCCACTGGAGATGAAGAAAATGAGACCCCAACTGGGTAAATAACTGACCGAAGGGAGCGGCAGAGGATGTCACAGTATTTCGCAAAGCACCTCAGTCCCAGGCCCCCAGCACCCTCTGTCCTGGTGCAGCACTTGGGGCTGCACTTCCTAGGCTCCTGTGAAGGCTAACTGGCTGGCAATCTACGCAGAGCAGAATGGGTTTGCAGACGCAGGAAGCATTTACGTCAAACAGCTCCTAGGTTGGTCCTCACCCAGCAGAGGGGCTTGAGAGCGACAGACAGGATTCTCTGGACTTGCTTTCTGGGCAGTGGGCTGGCTCAGACCCATCAGAGCCCTGTACCTGGGCCAGCAGAGCAGATACGGGAGTGGGCTCGGAGCCAGGCTACTTCATTCGAGTTTTGGCTCTGTCGCTTACGAGCTGTGCGACTTAATCTCTCTGGTTCTCAGTTTCTTCATCCAGGAAATGGGAATAAAAATCACAGCTGTCTCTAAGGATGTTTACTAGTTAAATGAGTTAAGGTGTGTAATGTGCTTAGACCGGAATACTCTGTAAGTGCTTATTAAAAGGAAGCAAAAATTGCCTTGGTTACATGGGCAGTAAAAATAATTCCCTCTGTGGGACAAAGTAGAAGCTGAGCCTGCCCCTCTTGGGCTGATAGTATATTCTGAACAGGCAAGAAAAAGGCCTAGCAGGGGAAAAATTCACAGTGACATTTGGAACCTGATTCATAAGAGTCAACTGAGCACATTATCTTCTCAGTTCCATGTTCAGTGACATCACTTTGATACCTTGAGATCAGCCATAGTGGGAGTATTGACACCGCAGAAACTATCAAGAACTTCCAGCATGTTTTTGTTTTTGTTTCGTTTTAAAGAGCCAGTTGTTTACCAATGCATCACTGTTTTCAATAGCACCTGAAAGGTCTAGAGAGTAGTGGGCTATCTGTCTCCCAGCAGATTTAATTGTCTGGCTCGGCCCTACCTGAGCATCCCTACCTGAACGTGAGAAGGGATTCTAAGCTTCTACTAGGAAAACAGGTAACATTGCTTGAGCACCTACTACAGACAAGGCAGTAAGTACATGTTTTGTGTGCATGATATCATTTCATGATTATAGCAACTTTGGTACTATTTCTATTTTACAAGTGAGGAAAATGAGACCCAGATTGGGTAAATAACTTACTGAAGAGAGCGTCAGAGGATGTCACATGGACTACTATGTATTAGTGTAAGTGTAAATTTATTCCCCACTCAAAATGTCATTAACCCATGGTAGCCAAGCTCTCTGTATTCAACACACTCCTTTGTGGCTTATAATGAAAGTAAAATTACCTTATAAGAAAATACTCAGTGTTTTTAAGGTCTATTTGAACTAGGCTAAAAGTTGTTATTAATATAAGTTAATCATCCAAAATAAATATATTAGAATTTTTCCATGCACAGGATACTGTCCTGGGAACAGAGCTTAATAAAGAAAACCATGTGACTTGGTCTTAAGGAGCCGGTAGACTTCTCAGTGAGAAGTTGCTTGAAAGCCCATTACTATCCCAAGGCAGGTCTTTTGGAAAATCTTTAAGTGGGAGAGTTTCCTGGTAGTCGGGGTTGGTAAAGAAACTATCTACGACTCAGGTCCTCACCTGCACAGCTGGAGTGCAACTGTACCCCTGCCTCATGGCTTGGCTTTGGAGCTCCAATGAGACAGTACATTTATAAATGTAGTTCAGTGCCAGGCAAATAAACAGCAAGAACCTTATACATCATCAATATTAACTGGCTGATGACAGTTCAATAGAGTAAGAGGTCTGCAGAGGTTTCTTCTGTCAGAACAAAGACAGAAAGACACTAGATGTAGCAAGGGGAAAATAATGTAAAACAGCCCGTCACTGCTTTAGAATCCTTACAACTAGAGAGGAAACAGAGTGGAATACTTAGGAATCAAATAGGCTTGAGTTCTGGCCCTACCACTTACCTGTAGAACCTTACAGATTAGGGTCTTGACTCTTCTCGTAAGAGCAGCCAGAGCAGCCCTTTTAAGAACTTAAATGAAGTCACTCGTGTGATCAAAGCTCTCTGCTAGATCACCATTTCACTCAGAATAAGGAGTCCTTATGACGGCCTTCCAGGCTCTAGAAGGGGTCCCCATTCCTGCTCTGGCCTCCTTCCCCCTTTCCTGTCACTTGCTCCATCGGCCCTTCCATTCCATCCACTTTGGCCCTTGTGCCCTCGATCCTACCTCAGAGCCTTTGCGTTTGCTGTTCCCTCTGCCTTCAATGCTCTTCTCCCAGATGTCAACGTGGTTCTCACCTTCACCTCCCTGGAGCCTCCGGTGACGCATACCCTGATCCCTCTGACTAAAATTGCAACCCACCACTCACATCCACCCAGGCCCTCCAGGGAGGTTTCATACAGATTCTTAGTTTATTTCCATGGCACTTCTCACTACCAAATGTCATATCTGAGTTAACTTACTTGTTATGGTTATTACCTGTCTTCTGATTTCCCCTCTCAAACATTAGGCCTACAAGGCCACAGATATATTTATTTTGTTTGCTGATATATCCCAAGTGCTAGAAAAGTGACTGGCACATAGCAGATACTCAATAAATATTTGTGAAATGAACAAATAAATTCCTTTGCTTCTCCTTTAAAATAGGAGTCCTAATAGTAATTACTTTATAGGATTATCATGAGAATTAACTGAGATGAACATCTAAAGTATTAGCATAATACTTATTACCTGGTAAGCATTCCATAAATTATTATCATTATGATTTGTTAATATTTTAATCTCAGACAGTCGTACTAGTTCGGGTATAGTCTCCATCTGTAAAGTAGCTCATCTCTTAGTCAAGGATGGTTTTATTTAGTCAATATTGATTGTTTACATGGCCATCCAAGAGCAGAACGCACATATCGGCCAGACCACAGAGCTCTCAGATTGAAATCAGGGAGTGAATCGACTGCGTCTGTCTCCTGGGTGCTGTAAGATGCCTGTGGCCTCTGTTCCGCGCTGGCCATGCTCCCATCCTTTTGTTCTGATGGAAGGGCTCATAGCTCCCTCTTCTCCAGGAATTTGGGATATCAATGGTTGTGTTTGTCCTGGTTGTCAACTCTTACCCTAACTCTACATCACATTCCCATGCCCACTCACTCCATGGGCCGAATCTGAATTCCAAGAGAGAGCATGTGGTCCACTTTGTGGACCGGTCGTCCCTCACTTTTTCATTTGGACCAAGCTGCTGCTACAGGCCTCCCCTTCCAGCGGACTGTCAGGGGCAGGCAACAGGACTTGAAATGCAGAAGGCGGTGGCTGTCCTGGCTATCACGGTGGCAGCAGAGCAGAGAGCTCAAGAGCCCAGACTGGATGAATACATTGGCCAAGTCGCTGACCTCAGACAGGACACGTAACTATTTGTGCTTCAGCTTTATTATTTGTAAAACTAGCTAACGGTAATCATAGTAGCCATAACCTCATAGGGTAATTTTAAAATTAAACGAGCGGCTCTTTTATTGAGTGATTTAGAATACAGACAGATGTAAGTGTGTATGTGATTTCTAGAAACCCCATCTAGGATGCCAATGAATATATCCAAAACAGCTGAACACATACAGCAGGCAGCCAGCATATGTAAGATGTGTACCTTCTCTCCCTCCAAGCTTTCTGCAAGTCACTTCTAATGAGTTTACACTTGAGTATGTGCCTGGAGAACCCAGGGAGCAAGGCCCCTGCTCCCTGCTGCTCTGAGAGATTAATATGACTCCCAATACCCTCCACTCTTACGGGAAGGATCAGACCTCTGAGTTGAACTGTGTGCATTTATTGGGAACTGCATGCTGGAAGATCTCCACCATCAATATCCTTCACAGACTAAATACTTTCCCTTCTTCTCAGTTAGCTCAGACCCATTATCTTTGAATCACTGCTCTGTATCCTAGACCTGTGCTTCTCTTCCTGGCCTAAACTTAATCTCTGCCCCTAAAAGTCATCAATTGCTTCAACAATGCCAGCACTGCCAGCTGTTCCTGGAATGGTGCTTTCCCCAGACCCCTGAAGACCACTGTCCAAGAATACTAACCCTGGAAGGAATCAGGGGTCAGGCACCAGGCATCCATCTATCCATCCATTCATGCTTGCCTTTTAGCGGATGACAGCCAGCCCCGGGGGTCTCCCTGCTGGCAGAGTCATGTCTGTGACATACGTACCAACTCGTGAAGTGCGTTCCACAGCAGCTTCCATATTCAACAGGTGGGCGTGGTGTCCTCCGTCGCTTAGCCACGAGAGGTCCAGTCTGGCTACCCTAGTGGCCGGGAAGGGATTCAGACCCTGCTGTGGAGCCCCAAGCTACGGTTAATCAGAGCCAAGGGCCAATTCAGGGTCTGAACATTAAACTAGGTAGTTAAGCAAAGGGAGCAATTAGAAGTCAGAATCAGGGTACTTGGCCAGGGCTGACGATGTGAAGGTCAGGACCTGGGGGAAGAACAGGCTAGAAATGAAATTCAAGGTCAAAAGTGTAAGAGAATGAAGTCCGGATGTCAATCAAAGTGAAAAGCAGAGCCCCAGTGCATAGTGGGGACTGACTAAGGCCCAGCTGCCTGGTGATATGGCCTTCTTTCCTGAGAGTTCTCATCTTTTTGTGTTTCCTCTTGGACTCTTCCATCAGGTCCTGCCCCTCTGGCTGTGTCTTGACCCCCTAACCATGAAGGCTGCATGCGAGAAAGATGGGCAATGTGGATGGCCACAGACTTGAAATCCAGGCAGCCTGTGCATGAATCTTGCCTCTGCTCGGCACTGGCTAATTAACTTTGAATGCATTACCAAACCTCTTCGTGCCTCAATTTCCTCATCCACTCAATGGAGATAATAATAGTCCCAGATTCTGGGGCTGTTAACGGAGACTGAGTTTTAGTCAATACATGTAAAGCACTTAGAACAGAGCATGGCATATAATATGCATCATACACATGATTGCTTATTATTATTATTATAATAAAATAAATGCATTGGTCCTTGGAGAAAAGGGTCATATACAGGCCATCAGGGCTTGGAAGTTTTCCAGATCTTTTGGAAGCCAAACTGTGCCAAGATTAGAAAAAAAAAAAAGTTTCAAATTTGGAATATTGTTATTATTGTACATACAGGGGGAAAAAGTTAACTTTTTCCAAGATTTTGTCTGATTGCCCCAGAAAGAAAACATTTTCATTGTGTGGTCATGATTAGGAACACATGTGAACCACACCCCACTTAGCTCAGCCCCTTTCCATCCTTAGTCTGTCTCTCTCCTGCTCTCTGGTACTAATTAGAAAGAAACCGAGTAGAATTCGGTGTTTCCTTCCCAGCCTTGGTAGGGGAGCCTGTAGTGGATTAATTACCAAGCAGCTCTGGCTTCCCCAAGGAACAATCAGTGATGGGGCTGGGGGTCCAGTGGCTTAGGGAGGCATGACAAATTTAAATCTCTACCCGAAGGGAACAGAAATTAATTTTAATAGGAGGCAGTGTGGTCTGAAGTTTAGTGGAGGAGGAGAAGTAATCAAAAGTTATGTTTTCTGTCTTTGCTCAACCACTAACTTCTTGTGAGACTTGGCTCTGCTGTAGGATTTAGCTTGAGGGGGAAATAAATCTACCTTTCAGCTGAGGAGGCCTGATGGTGGGTAATGACAACGGTTAATACTTAACGGGTTCTTAGTGGTAAGTTCCAGGCTTGGTACTTACTGTTATTTTGTATATTTATTTACATATTTTATATATACATATATTATAATAAATATAAACATATGTAATATTTATATGTGTTATACACATCTATGCATATATTATATATGTATAGATAAATGACATATATATGTATGGACATGTACATATGTATACATATATATTTAATCCTCACTGATGGGGCTGTGATTATCTGTACCATATAGATAAGGAAACAGGATCAGTAAATGTTATATGTGGTTTTCCCAAGGGCCCAAATCTGGAATGTGACAGCACACGTCATAGTCAGTTCTGACTTAAATCATAAGTCCACGCTCTGAAGTGCTCCATTTTACTCTGTATTAACACAGAGGGATACATCTAGACATTTTAGAATTATTAAAAAAATAAAATCAAGGGCTGTATTGGCAGGGTTAGCGAGATGGTTCAGTTGGCTAAGGAATTCATTCCTCAAACACCCTGATTACTCTGCCATCTTACTTTGGATATGATTGGGTGTTTGGCTTTGAGCTTTTAATACACAAAACTAATCATTAGAAAATTTCCAGAAGTTGCTCCCATCCACATGAATGCAGTATTTCTCCGAGGGGGCTCCCTAGAGCAGGAGCAGACTCTGTGCAAGGTGCTCTGCCTGAAGTCAGGAGTGCTGTGGTGTGGGAGGGCAGTGGTGTGCACTACGATGCTTCAAGGGCGTTTCCAGAATTGAGGAGGAGCCTGACGTCCCATGGCAAATTGGAGGTGGAAGTCAGAGAGCGGAGTCAGGCTGGTGGTCGAGGGAAATGTACCATACACGGATTGGTTTCAGCGATGCCTACAAATGATTGATTCCTTTGCTTCCAGAATCACTTCCAGTTGGCTCAGATTCGAATGCAAGTCCGTTACACAGCCTCTGCCATAAGCTTCTTTTGGTAGAACATTGTAGCTGCATGTCTTTCTGATATTACCATGGAGTCAGCGGCCAGCTACCAGCTTCTCAGTCTTCTAAGCCCTTCTTTAAGGACAATACCCAGTTTCCTCTTACTCTGGAAACTTGCAATAAGAACACCGTACAGTAAGAGCCTCCATTGGCCTCCACCTGCCCACTCACGTACTCAGGAGAACTCAAACAGAACGTTATTAAGGGATCAGGAATTCCCTGGGGACAAAACGAGGTAATTTCTTTACTGGTGGATATTGCGTGCCCCCATTAAACAGCAGCAAGAACCCCAGAGAAGAAAGTATACTTAACAGTCTAAAACGCAGCTCGAAAGAGAAGAGAAGGCAGGCTTGTTTCAATCATCTGCCCCTTGTTCTGTAATAAAAATGTATTTTTTTTTCCTGAGAACAATTTAGTGTGGCCAATAAAAACCCAGCTAATTTCTAAATCAGCATGGAGCCAAGTCAGCCAGCCAGGAGCTCTGTCCTAGGGCAATATCTCGGAGGCACACACAATCTATACTAAAGCGATCAACTTCCCTCCGTCCTGCCAAGGGGATGCGTTAGCGGAGCCCAAAATATGACAAGAGGAAATTTATGTGCAACTTTTACACATAATATCTCATTATGACTCTTCCCAATCTTTCAATTTTAAAAATAAACGGCCTTTGTAATGATTTTACCAGAGGAACATCTAAACTAAGATTAAAAAGGAAAGAGAAAAGAGCTTCAGCTGCTGTGATTTTTTTTTTTCCTTTTCTCTTGGGATGACTTTAGGGAAATGCACTCTTTCACTCTCTTTCCTTTTCTCTTCTTCCTTTCCTGTCTTCTCTGCCTTCCCTCCCCTCTCTTTCTTGTTTATTTCCCCTAATCTAAGGAGAAGCAGACGTTTTAGGATATGTCACCGCACCCAAGGGAACAAGATCTCCGTTAGAAGCAAAAGTGATCCTGACTCTGTGGTACCTGACAAAAGTTTCCTCGTAGGATGCAGTGATTCAGTGCCACTTGCCAATTTGTATCATATCCCCAAACTCTCCTGTCTCAGTTTGCTCCTGTCTCCTCTCCCCATGTCTTACAACAGGATGGCAGACGGACACGCCCAATGGCGCAGGAGGAGAACCCTTTGGCTTCCTCATGTCACTTACCCCCGTGTTGCCCGCTCTGCTCATGTCAGACCCAGAACTCCTGGCCTGGCCTCCCCTTGCTTTGCGGGGCAGCCAGAAGAGCAGGAGAAAATAGATGGGGGTCACTGGGCGGGCCCAGCTTTTTAGGAAGACTCAGCATTTCTTCCCCCTGGTGTTAGCCTGGAGCTTTGTGACTTTGTCTGTATTTTGGTAGGTAGAGACATCCAGCTCCCAGGTTCTCATCCGCCTGTACCTATGTTATTTCTCTCTTATGCTTGAGAACCCAGCTCCTGGAGACTGCATCCCGGGACACCAGCTGCCCCCGGGAGCATCTCCCAATAGGAACCTTCTGGGACTGATTATTTACATTCTTTAATTTATTTGCACAGGCATTATCTACAGAGAGCTGTCTCTGTCCAGGCTTGGAACGAAACAGGTGAATTAAACAGTGTAGCTGTCCTTTAAGAACTCCCAGTCTTGTCGGGGACACAGCTCTATAAACCATTTAAGCCATCACATCATGAAATGATCAGAATGGAGGGTGGGTTGTGGAGGGCGTTGTCACTCTGTGCTCGGGAGTGTCGGACCATGTCAATTCAGGAACAGTGTGCCCTGACGTCAGACTCAGGCACAGCCCCGTGCGGAGCACCGAGGCAAGGAGCACTCGTGGAAGCTTTCTAAGCATCGCGCCTCCTCGGTTTTAAGGTCTCAATCTGAGCTGTACTTCTGTAGATGGGATTCTATTTCAAGCTGAAAAAGCATGGTTTCCTGTGTGTTTGAGAAGAAATGGCTATTTTAAGGGCACCCCAGGCATCAAACATATCCAGCCAAATCAGAGACAGAGACACTGAGGCAGAGATTCTTGTGGTTTGACTCTTGACTTGGAGTTCAAAGAACTCAGCTGAGGCCATGAGAAAAGTCATAATTACCACGGTTTGCTGGATAATGAAGTGAGCCTGGGCCTCTCATGGAGACTCTAAATGCCACAAAGTATCTGGCCTCCTCCCATCGCTCATGCTGCTTGCTGTCAATAAACATACTAGACACTGGTCATTGAGCATATGTCCCATATACAAATATCATCAAGATGGTATTTGCAGGCTGACCTCATTTAACCTCAATGCCCCACTTGGAAGGGGACATTTTCACCTGTATGTACTACGGAGGACACTGAGGCTCACAGTCCACGACTTGGCCATGGCCCCATAGTCGTAACCATCAGGGTGAGGGGTCAGCTCTGGGTAGTACTTTTCAGCTTGGCTTACCAACTGTCTCCTACAGCCAAGCTTTACTTCTGCGCCCATCCTTGGATTTTCCGTGTCTTCTCCCTGCCTGCGGCCGGGTTTTACCCTGAGTTCCCTCTCCTCCCAGATCTTCTGAAAATGTTCCTATGCACAGCAACATTGACCTTCCCCTTTTGCGAAGTCTCTTAGCAAATTTTTATTGAATGACTTCCACATGCTAGACTTTGGGGTAGGTGTTTTCACATTTGGCTTGGCTCTAGTCCTCCACTAAACTTGAGAGGTAGATCAGAAAGCAGCCCCCGCCACCCATTAAACAAAAGCGGGGACTGCGATTCATAGAACTCAGTTAACATGCAGAATATCACGTCCGTGTAAATGATGTGACTGACACTGGAGGCCAATTCTGCCTCCCTCCCCCACACAAAGTTCACTGCCGCCTCCTCTGCGATTCTCTTAACAGTTTTGCTTCATTTCAACAATCACCGTGGTGCATGGCAGTCAGAGACAATCAACACATATTTTTGAACAATAAATGAACACATGAATGAATTCGTTTATATTTGGGAGGAGTTATAGCTTCATGGAAAAGAACATGAATTCTGAAATTAGATTGCTGGGCTCGGACACAGGCTCTGTCACTTACTAGTCATAGGGTCATGGGCAGGCGGGCTTCCCCCTCTGTCTCCGAGACAGAGCCATACGCCTCCCTCTGACCAATCACCAGCAGCTTCCTGAAATGGCTGTAGAACAGTCTCTCTGTTTTGACTATCTGCCATATTCTCTAGCGCAGAGACACACAAAATGGCTTTCTAATATATTTATTCTTTCATCCAAAGAGAATATGCTAGCCTGCTTTTTTCCCAGAATGTGAAAATAGGAACAACATGGAGGGGGAAGAAAATTTAGAAAGAAGATAGTGTAAAATTAGCATTCCCTAAAATATTTCCTAAGTTTTAGGCCCCAACTTTGCACATTGATGCCCATTCTCTAACTGAAACATCTGAACCGCTCTTCAAGTGGAGAAATAATATAGATGCGGAAACAGAAACACCGAGAATGTGCTTAATCTGTTCAAGATCACACCAGCTACTGAATATCTAGCCAAGATGAATATGGCTTCCATTTCCACCGGTGCTTTCCCAGTAACAGAATTACAAATTCTTGTTAATCAAATTCAGTGCTAGGGCTTGGGGTCACAATTCAAGGTCTGGGTTGAAACCTTTGAGACAGTAAACTTTACCTCCAGGGTAGAAATTATGGACCAGAAAACAAACAGATTTCAGGACATACCATCTGGAAGTGATGTCCTGAACGTTTACTTCCCCATACCTCTTCTCCACCAAATCCAATGGCAAAACCTAGACAGTCTTGCACTTTAAAAATACTTTATGTGAAAAACCCCAGGGAGAAGGAGTTAACTTTCTTTTGTTTTCTCAAGGTGTGAACAGTTATGGTCCACGCCCTCACCCCCCACCCTCCGCTTTTAAGTAATAAATTTGAATCTAAAACACGAAGTGGAGCACATTATGTAGAGTGTGTGTATTTTCTTCAGGTATTTGATAGGAATTAGGATTGGTAAAGCCCAAACTCTGTTTCCCCTTTCATGCAGCCTGTCATTTTTGTCAAACAAGAAGCTGATTACATTTCAATCAAAAGAACAAAAGGCTCCAGAGAGATTCTTCTTGGAAAAGCAGTAGCTTCAGCAATTACTCCATGGAAAATAAATTTAGTGTTGAGCTTGTGACTTAAACTCTGAAGCTGGTATACTTTCTCTGTTAAATGGTGAGTGTCAGGAAAATGCCGCCCAATCCCATCTAATCCAACCTGACACATGAGGGAACCTGATTAACTAATGAGGTCAAGATCTCTGAATGTTCATTATGCATGTTGGAGAGATTCCTTTTTAGTAAATGTGTTTCAGGTCAGTCGTAAATGGAAGGAGGAGGTGATTCTGTCAGGAGTAAACAGAATGGCTGGAACAATGCAAACATATTGGTAAAATTGTGAAAATAACTAACATGATTCTCCTCCCTCTAACCATGGCCTGTCATAAGTGTCCTCCCACACTCTCTCTGGGCTGCCTTCATGACTTCCTTTGGCCAATGTGACCCAAGTTGATGCCTGGAAAGTTGAAAGCACATTGGTCCCTCTCTGGACACACTTAAGACCCTTGTGACCAAGGTCATGTAAATATACCTAAGCAAACCTGTTGGGTTATGAGAGACATGTGGTCAAGTCATCCCCAGAGCCCTCCACTGACGCTGTGCCAACCACTAGAAGTGTGAGTGAGGCCATGCTAGACCACCCAGCCTCAGCCAAGCCAACCCCAACCAGAAGAACCCCTCAGCCAGAGAGTCACGAATCTCAGTGAATCATGAGAAATAATAAATGTTTACAGTTATAGAGGTTTTGGGGTGGTCTGTTGGGCAGCAAAAACTAAGAAACCAACAATCTTCTCTTTCCACTCCAGATTCCAGTTTATTGATTATGACAAGAGACGGTTCTAATCAGAACTCAGAATGCCCTGGTTTTTGAGATCTGTTGGAAACTGTCAGGCACAGAGCCTGCACTTAGCAAATTCAACAAGTTCACTCCGTTGTTTACATGCCTTGCCTTCCTGCAACCCTTATGTGGCTTTGACCTGAGCCTTAAATTCTCGTTCATGAGCTGTTGAAGGCTTCCCCTGAAAGAATAGGTGCATTTTGCTTTTGCCTTATCATTTGACTGTAACTCATCCAGTTTTCCACTTACATAGCTCAGTCCTGGTGCTACCAAGTATTAGAGATTCTGTTTGATAAACGAAGCAATGGTGAGACATCAGGTACTCAGGTTGTCTCTGTCTTGAATTTTCTCATAATCACTCTCCTCACCAGTCCCCCACCCCCAACACTTTTGTTTTCCTCGCCTCCAGGAGAAACCTCCTCATGTTATGTTGAACTATGTTGAAGGCGGTGAAGAGTCAAGCACTGACGGACTCCCAAATTCTTCAGCCTTCTCTTTTGTGAGTAATTTAGACATGTTTCACGGATACAGTAGTCCCTTGTCTGGTCCCGTCAGGGACTCAGAGTTCTGGCTTGCTTTGATGAGCTAACTCTTCAATGTTACAGACTGCCATTAATAACCAGTCAAACCTGGGCTATCTCCCCATTCTCTCTTTACTTGGTGGGGGCCTAGCAGTCACAGTCAAATGTGTTCTCTTGAGCTTAAACCAACTTTCATTTCAGAATCATTCCCTGGCCCTGGAAAACCCCCAAAGATAGTGAACTCAAGCAGGTTAGGAAAATCACCAAACCCACAGAGTTTGGGGAGTTTGCTATGTACCAGAAACCTCCTGCATTTTCTGTGAAATGAGGAGAAGCAGCTCCAAGTCCCAGTGCCAGACCAGATGAGCCCATTTTCATACTCAGCTCATTTTCATACAGATAATGGGAGAGAAGCTGTCACCCCTCTGGCAGCCAGCCCTGCCCATCTCTGGTCTTGCCACAGGCTGACGCCCTCAGCTCAGCCAGGAAAACACGCCTCTCACAGCCCGGCTTCGGTTCTGGTGTTACTCTTTTTTTTTTTTTTTTTTTTAAGAAAGTCAAATAAACTTGACCTAGGGTTTCTCAGGGGATGTTTTGTGTACTTGTTGTTGTAAAGCACAGAGTGTGCCAGTAACAACACGGGAAAGACACCAGAATTATAATAGAATGAATGATATCTTCTTATTAGTCTAGCAGGAAAAATAATGACATTGTGGAGACATCTAAGGCCTCTAGGCTTCATATCTGGGGCAGAAAGAGAAAACCCCAGCCATGCATCCCCCGCATGCCAGTGTGTTATGGGCATGACATCATGTCGTTAGTTGTCTAGTCCATCGCTATTCTGGAGATGCCTAGAGAAACAGCATTTGCTGTCTGATCCCAGGCAGCAGCTTCCAGACGACCACTGGGGAGGGCTCACTTCCACCATCGTTCTCTTAATCCTTTTAGTAGCTCATTTCTCAAAAGCACATTATAGCTCGAGTCCTGAAATGAGCACAGCTTTAGGTGACACAGCCATAGGGGTGGGGTTGCAAGTCAAAGGTGCTCTTTCCCTCATGGCGGAAACTCTTAGCATTTTCCTTACTTTAGTTTTTGCCTTAGATATAATTTTGTGATATTGATGACTGAAACTGGTGGCTGCAGAACTGCAAAGGAACAGAGTTTGAACGTTATTGAAGGTAATTTGGTATAAATTTAAATTAGAGATTTATAACTTTAAGATCCTGCATGTAATCCCTACGGTAACCACGCAAAAAATAGTTATAGAATGCACAAGGGGACATGAGAATGGAATTAAAATATCTCACTACAAAAATCAACTAAACACAAAAGAAGACAGTAATAGAGGAAATGAGGAACATAATGCTATAGGGTATATTGAAAATAAATAGCAAACTTAGAGAAGTCTCTCCTTACCAGTAATTATTTTAAATGTAAATGGAATAATCACTCCAATCAATCAAAAGACAAAGATTAACAGAATGGGATTGGAGCGGGGGGGAACCATGATCCAAATATATGGAGTCTATAAGAGACTCAATTTTTATTTATTTATTTATTTATTTATTTATTTATTTATTTCTTTAAATCCTTGCCTAAGGATATTTTTTTTATTGCTTTGAGAGAGAGGGAAACATCAATATTAGAGAGAAATATTGATTGGTTGCCTTCTGTATGTGCCCTGACTAGGGATTGAACTCTCACCCCAGGTATGTGCCCTGATCAGGAATCAAACCCTCAACCCTTTGGTGTAATCAGATGACACTCACCTACTGAGCCCCCCCGCCAGGGCCAAGAGACTCAATTTAAATTTAAAGACACAAATTGGTTGAAACTGAAAGGATGGAAAAGACATTCCATGGAAATAGTAACCAAAAAAAGAGCATGGGTGGCTATACTAACACTAGACTAAATAGACTTTAAGCTAAAAAAGAAGGACATTATGTATTAATAAAAGTTTCGATGCAGCTAGAAGATACAATAGTTATAAACAACTGCATACCTAATAACAAACCATCAAAATATATGAGGCAAAAATTTTAAGAATTTAAGAGAGAAGTAGGCAGTATATAATAATACGTGGTGACTTCAATACCTCACCCTCAATAATAAAAAGAACAACCAGACAGAAAATAATTAAGTAAATAGAGGACCTGAACAGCATAAGAAAACAACTGCACAACGAAATGCACATTTCTCTCAATTGTAATATTTGGGGTATTACCCAGGATAGAGCCTATGCTAGGTCACAAATTGTTTCAGTAGAATTACAAATATATCTTCTCTGACCACAATGGGATAGAATTATAAGTCAGTAACAGAAGGAAAACTAGAAAATTCACAGATTGGTGGAAATTAAACAATACCCTCTTAAACAGCCAATGGATCAAAGAGCTCACAAGATAAATTAAAAAATATTTAGAGAAAAACAAAAACAAACAAAGCAAAACTTATTGGACCCTTATCTTACGCCACATACAAAACTAATTCAAAATGGTCGAAAGACCCAAGCGAAAGACCTAAAACTACAAAACTCTTAGAAGAAAACAGAGCAAAATCTCATAGCCTTACATTAGACACTTAGAATATTTTCCTGGATATTACACTGAAGACACAGGCAACAAAAAAGACAAACTGGATTTCATGTAAATAAAAAACTTTTGTGCAACAAAGGATATTATCAACAGAGTAAAACGGAAGCCTGGGGAATGGGAGAAATATTGGTAAATCTTATCAGGGATTGATATCCAGAATATATGAATAACTACTAAAACTCAACAACAAAAATACAAATAATCCCATCAAAAAAATACCAAAAAATTATAATACACATTTTGCCAAAAAAAAAAAATACAATGTCCAATAAGGATGTGAAAAGATGCTCAACATCACTGATCTTTACAGAAACACAAATCAGAATCACAATGAGAAATACCACCTCACACCCCATTAAGATGGCTATTATCAAAAAACAAACAAAAACAAAAAACTAAAAAACAGAAAGTAAGTGTTGGTTAGAATGTGAAGAAATTGGAGTCGTTGTGCACATTTGGTGGAAATATAAAATGGTACAACCGCTGTGGAAAATAGTACGGTGTTTTCTCAAAAATATTAAAAATAGAATTACCATATGATCTAGCAATTGCCCTTCTTATACATAACCTAAAAAATTGAGAGCAGGGTCTCAAAGGGATAACTGTATATCCACATTCATAACAGCACTGTCCACAAGACCTAAAACAACCCAAATGTCTATTGATAGATGAATGGATAAAAAAAATGTGGTAGAGACATAAAAGAAAATATCAGCTTTAAAAAAGAAGGAAATTTTGATGCTACAACGTAAATAAACTTTGAGTCCATTATGCTAAGTGAAACAAGTCAGTGACAAAAAGACACCTACTATATTATTCCACTTATAGGAGGTACTAAAGAAGTCAAGTTTATAGCTACAAAAAGTAGAACGGTGATTGACAGAGGTTGGGGAGTGAAGAATGGGACACTGCCTTTTAATGAGTATACAGGTTCCGTTTATGCAGAATGGAACAAGTTCTGTGGATGGATGGTGGTGATGGTGCCACTACAATGTGAATGCACTTAATACCACTGAACTATATTACTGAATACGGTTAAAATGTAAATATGTGAATTTAACCATAATTTAAAAAAAATGGGGGGGGGGGAATGTCAGGGTATAGCAACCTGGGCCTAGAGCAGAGATCGTAAGAACATATGAGTGAGTCAGGGACCAAGCTAAGGGGCCTGCAGCTGAGGACCTGACTCCGTAGCAACTGCCGTAAAGGAAAGCCTGATGCCTGTTCTATACTTCCACTGGGAACACCGCAGAAGACGACAGCTCAGTGGGCGTAGGTGAACCACTGATTGCCCTTGGACTGACTCAGGGGTCAGAGGCAACCAGACTTTGAGCTGAAGAGCTTCAGCTAAGGAGGTTGGGAAGCAGGAGTTAACAGAAACCTTACCACTGGAGCCAGGACTGTGATCTTCAATGCGCAATGCCTAGCCATGTTTTCCAATGGTGTCACTGAGCTCTGTTTTCTTTCAGGCAGGGAGGAAAATTCCAGAGATGCATTAGTCTTGAGAAGAGCTGGGTATTCCAAGACTCCATGAGTGCTTCACTTAGCAAAAATGACCCCATCCTGTAAATGTCCTCAGTGCCAAGGTGTGTGGAAGGGCTGGCGTGGAGGCAGCTGAACCAGCTCAGAGGGGCATTGTATCGTGAAGGCGCAGACTCCTACTGGGATTTCAGAATCAGTTCAAACAGCTGCAGGGACAACCTTCATGGGTGTGGATCGAAATGATACCATTCCCCATCCTGTCCCTTAAGAAAGACCCTGGCTTCTCTCAAGGGCTCTTTAGAATTAGATTACTTGAACCACCACGAAACGTTGCAGCCTTGGCCTCTATCATTTTTTTTTTTTGTCTGCAGCAATGTATTGACCCTCATAGCAGCGCTGTTCTCTGTCAGAGGACCTGCTGTATAGGATGAGAGTGTTCTAGAGTCTGGGCGTGCGGGGGGCGGGGCGGCTGCGAGCCCCAGCTGTATAACAGAGGGAAGGAGGAGTGGGTGGAACTTGTTTACTTCCCGCACAGCTCTGCGGCTGGATGCTTACCAGCTATGGGTCTGGAGTGACTGCTAGAATTTCATTCCAGCTGCCAGTGGATGAAGCAAAGCGTGTTCCCATCGTACAGTCCCCGCGTCCCCACCGCCACCTCCAGGTTCTGGAAAACAACAAACAAAACAAACAAACAAACACAAAAAATCAAAACGGAACGGGGTGGGGGGGGGATGTGGAGCCATCAATGAAGGAAATTACGTACTATACTTTTCAGCGATGGACGCTTCAAAGCAGGGAGTAGGGTTGGTGTCATTTCGGGAAAGAAAATTTAAAGAAAATCGAACTAATGCACACACTTAACAGTAATTCTTTTTGGTGGATATATCCGGTACTACGCACATACAGCGTGCCAGTCGCTGTTACAAACTGCGTTGTATGCGTTTGCTCGCAGAATATTCACCGGACCAACTCGAGAGAGGGACTGTGAGGCTCTGTATAGATGAGGAAGCTGAGACGTGAAGGTATTAAATGTCTTGCCCAGTTTCAGCTGGTAAGATTTGAACTTAGGCAATCTGACTCCAGAAACTGCATTCTGAAAAAAAACTCTGGCATCTGGTCACCTGCTCAGGCTGACTTTAGCTCTGGAAAAAATCTAATATTAACATTGCCCATTGCCAAGGTGCGCTTGTAGTCACGTTAGATGAAGAGGGTTTTTTTTCAGCTCGGTTGCTGAGAAAGCAAAATCGCTCAAAATAAAAATGTCTCTTTTGATTTTTAAGTTACGACAAAACATCCAGAAATGATTATTTCTTGAAAAGGCAGAGGTAAAGAGACCATATGAAGTCTGGGGGCCTCAGAAAGGCAAATCATAGTTTGGAAATAGATGGCATTGATTTGTTTCAGGCCGAGCCGAACCACGGCTTCGGGCTGGCATGGCCAAGCTGGCGAAGGAAACGTCTACATGGCCTTCTCTATAGTACTGGTCCTGTGTCTGGGACAAGACAGAGAAAGGGTAAAAGAATAAAAATTAATCTCACAAAGATAAAAGAAAACATTTTAAAACACAGATGCCCCCAACAGCCATCTAAGAGGGAATTGGGAGCTGTATAGATCAGGGATAACAGTAAGAATTACAGAGTATGTAACCTCCCCATCTTTGTTCCTCCCTATATTTTTAAAAAATTTCCCTCCCCATCCTGCTGAAGGCTATGTCTGGCTCCTTGCTCTTCCCTCCTATTTACTTAATCAAATAACATACATCAGATTAAGTCAGCCCTCAGTGGGGTTGTCTGGCACACATTTCAGTGCAGTGTAAGCTAGGGAAAACTTCTGTGGATCAGGTTGACCGGGATATTCTGTCTGTTGAAAATACTGAAGGCGATCATGCTCCAGTGAAAGACACATTCATTCATGAATTCATCTGTCTATCCATTCATCCATCCCCCAACCAGTGTTCGTTAAGTATTTTCTATGTGTCAGTGATGGGGGGAGACAAGGGTTAATATAGAATCCTTGTTCTCTCAAGCCATACATTCCAGGAGGGGAAGTGGAACTATTATCACTTATGTAATCAACAATACACATGTCCCATTGGGGTGAGTGCTACAGAGAGAAGTTGAACCAGGTGATGTGGTAGTGAGGTTTAATTGTGTGGTCAGGTAAAACTTCTCTGAGGAGGAGAGATTAAAACAAAGACCTGCATGATGAGAAGGAACCAGCCATGGGAAGAGCATTCTAGGCCAAGGAGCTGTTGGCACAAAGGCTCTGAGATGGACCCCACCAACCATGTCTAAAGCACTGAGAGAAAACCAGTGGTCTGCAGCATACTGGGCAAAGACAGAGTGGTTAGGCACGAGGTAAGAGAGGCAGGAAGAACCAGAAATTGTCGGATGTTAAAAGGCCAACTAAGGAATCTGGCTTTTGTTGTAAGCCTGAGTGGAAACCACTGGTGGACTTTAGCCTGGGAGTGTGGATCTGATTAACGTTTCAGAAAGATCACTCTGCCCGGTATATGAAAGTAGGGTGGCAAGAAAGACAGGAGTGGCAGCAGGAAGACTATTTCTGCAGTCACGAGAGAGGCAGGATAGCTTGGAATAGGTCTGCAAAATTTATAGATGTGAGGAAGTGGGTGAATTATGAAGAAGTAGAGGACAGAAGGTGAAGGATGGTGGTAGAAATCACATGTTCTCCTTCTTCCTTTTATTCCTTCCACAGAAATGTATTGAGCATTTACTTTTTTATGCACCCAGTGTGCAAAAGTCAGTAAGTTAAAATCTCTGACCCCAAAGACCCCTGAGTCCTACTGGGGAATACTGAGTTAAAACCAAATAATTAAAATACGTTTTAATAAATACTATAATCAAGGCGTGTACATGGGGGGTGGGGTAGGTTCCAAAGGAAAGGTTGATTAACTCTCTTAAAATTAAATATGTCAGTCTTTTGACAGACATTGGTTTTATTGAATTTGGTCCATTGGTCCACTGGGTTGGATTAATGTAAAAAAGCTCAGTATAATTTATGTCAGTCAAATGTTTGGATTTGTGTTCTGGACAAAAACTTATTTGATAACTTTGGGCAACTCATTTCCATTTCCTTCACATCTGTAAAAGAGTTTGTCATTACCATCTCCAACCCTAACCCAGGGGTGGACTGTGATAGTCATACCCTGGCCTCATCAGCTCAGTGACCCCTGGGTAAGCCCTGGGAGCTGTGAGAGTCAGGTGGGTGCAGGGGATGCTCATTTTCTCCCTATGAGCCACACTGATGATGAGCAAACTGTCCTCTTTTTTACATTTTAAAGTATAATATTATATACAGTAAAAATCATATTTCGTCATATAGTTCTACAAGTTTGGGAAGATAAGTAGACATTTAACAAACCACCCAAATCAAGAAACCGAACATTAACAACATCCCCCAAATCCTCCGCCCTCTTCCAACTCCACAGTCTCTGATCTGTTCTGTTCCTATATTTTTGCCTTTTCCAGAGCATCATCTGTCTTCATCATTTGGGGCTAACAAAAATATCACTCCGGCTGGTATGGCTCAATGGATTGAGTGTCGGCCTGTGAACCAAAGGGTCACTGGTTTGATTCCCCAGTCGGGGCACATGCCTGGGTTGCAGGCCAGGTCCCCAGTAGGGGGCACGCAAGAGGCAACCACACACTGATGTTTCTCTCCTTCTCTTTCTCCCTCCCTTCCCCTCTGTCTAAAAATAAAATAAATTTAAAAATCTTTAAAAAAAAATACCATAGGCTGGGTGGCTTATACAAAACAAATTTATTTCTCACAGTTATGGAAGTTTGAAAATCCAAGATGAAGGGGCTGGCAGATTCAGCATCTGGTAAGAGCCCCCTTCCTGGTTCATAGACAGATATCTTTTTGCTGTGTCCTTATATGGTGGAAGGGATGAGAGAACTCTCCAGCTGTCTTTTATAAGGACACTAATCCATTCATGAGGGCTCTGTCTCCATGACTTAATCTCTTCGCACAGGCTCCACCTCCATTTATCATCACATCGGGGATGAAGCATCAGTATCTGAATTTGGGAGAACACATTTAGGTCACAGCATCATCTGAACCAAATCATACCATTTGAAGTTGTTTGAATAGAACTTCTTTCTCACAGCATCACATACTGACATTCATCAATTATTGCATATATTAGCAGTTAATTTCTTTTTAATTTCTGAATAATAAGTCACTACATGGATGTACCACAGTTTATCAGTTCTGCAATTGAAAGGTATTTGGGTGATTTTTTTTGATGATTCTGAATGAAACCACTGTAACATTTAAAAATATTTATATAAGCATAAATTTTTATTTCTCTTGGGTAAATACCTAGATGAGAAATTGCTGGTTCATATAATAAGTATATGTTTAACTTCCTAAGAAACTGTCACACTATTTTCAAAAATGGCTGCATTATTTTTCATTTCCACGAGCAATTCACAAGCATTCCATTGCTCTGTAAAGTTGCCAGCAGTAGATGGTGTCAGTATTTTTTTTTTCATTTTAGTTAGTCTAGTGAGTAGGTATCTCACTGGATCTTAATTTGCATTTTCCTAATAAACTAATAATGTTGACCATCTTTTCATGTGCACCTCCCACATATGATGCTTTGTATAAATGTACACCTTGTTATTCATATAAAGAAATGTGTTCAGTCTTCTCTTTGCGGGGCTAGGGATGCAAAAATAATTAAGTTTCAGTGTCTGCCCTTAGGAACTTCCTGCCAGGCAATGCAAATAAATATATCACATCCACAAATGTAACGTGAGTGGTTCTATGGGAGTTCTGAGTAAGGTAAGACTATAACCTTTTAGAACAATTGGAAAAATCTTCAGAAAGCACACAGGCTTTCATAGGACTCCAGAATTTAGTTTTGAAAGGCAGACTGAGACAGGGTCCATGCGGGGGTGGGGAGGGGTCATCACAAAGGAGACGTAGGAATTCCACTTGAATGATGGCGGCAGCGAAGAAACTGACAAATACTGGAAAAGGGGGCGTGTGACGGACAAAGATAAGGAAAACCATGTGCAGAGCATAAGCCCAGAGGTCTCAGTGAATGGGGGGCTGCCTCGCACAGGAGAGGCAGGCAGGGGAGGATGGCGAAGAGATAGATTGTTTCGGAAGCCAGAAGGAAGCCTAGTGAGAAGACCTGAATGAACAAACAGTTGACACAGCAGCACCTGCCGAGGGTATGAAGCAAAGGAGAAGCACAAGCAGGCCCAGAGCCTGTGCTGGCTACATTTCCCCCCTCAGACCAGTTCTCCTGCTCTGGTTTCACAGCCCAGGACATCCTGACGGGCCCTAGCCCTCGGGGAGGTAGGGAACAGTTTCTCCCACAGCTCAGATCCTCCCATCCTCCTCTGGTTCTTGTGCTCCTACCCACACGCCCAGCCTCCAGCCTGGGTGGCAGCCAATTGGACAAGTTGCATCCTCCCACACACCACAGGCCCCACCATATTTGTCATCAGCAGGCTGACAGCTCAGAGGCCCCCTAAGTATGGAAAGTTAACGGGGTACCGCCCAACACCTCCACTGAAGTAGTCACCACTGTATCTGGGCCATAGCAGGACCCGGAGCATTCGGAGGGTGCCCCGGAGCAGAGTCTATTGCTATGACGTGTCCCTGCAGTGCACAGAATCTCAGCTGCCATATTGCAAAGATAAAAGGGTGAAGAGGCAGGAGAAATTCCAGGGAATGGTGTGGCCTGCCGCCTGCCGCAGGGGGACTTCCTTCACTCAGGAAGAAGACTCAGACAGAAAGGCTGCAGGCACCAGGGGCTCCAGCTGTGGGCTGGGCTACGTCAACACAACCACGAGGCTGCCCCGACTCACCGTAGATGTCCGGCAGCTGTTTCCAGGACCCAGGCTCTGTGACAGCAATGGGAAACAAGGCAGCCACTCACAGCCCCATCCCAAAGGTGTGATTTTGCCTTGCGGCCAGTTCAGAAATGTGATGCGCTTTGCGTTTCCTGATGTATCAACACCGCGTAAGAGGTACTAATGTCACTAGCTGATGCTTAACGTGTCCTTGCTATGTGTCAGTCATTTCGTTAATAAGCATCTTATTTTCATTAACTATTTCATTTGCCCTTAATGAAAGCAGTACGGGTAAGATTTATTTCTCCATTTTAAACATGTGAAAACTGAGCGTTTCAGAGGTCATCTAACGTGTTCATGGTCATTGCTAGGAAGAGACGAAACTGGGACGGGAATGTAGATCTGACTGAGGAAACGCATTCCTGCCCGCTGCCCGAATCCGCTTCCTTGTGACGGAGAGCCGCCGCTAAGGAGCTATTCGGACTATTTTCTCAACTCGAAACAAGATGTCGGTGAAATTTCAAAATTAAGTGGTCCATCATGACAGGCTTGAGAATGTTCTGAGTAATGGCTGCTATTTTTATTATACCCTGGCTAACTGTGATGTAATAAGAAATACACACATTTGCTCTCTGCCCCTGGTTCCTGACACAGAGCTCTTAAAACCCTTGTAATTTCTGCAGTGGTAGGGACACTAGGAGCATCTTTAGTTCTAATATTTGGTCTTTGACCCCACTTCCTGACAGAGCTCCTAAATCCCTTGGAATTTCCTGGATGATAAGAATGTCTTGGAACTTTCAGCCCTACCCCTCATCCTTCAGGGGAGGGCAGTGGGAAGGGGTAATGGAGCCTATATGATGGAGCCTTCAGAAAAATCCTTAAAGCAGAGGATTTGGCGAGTTTCTGGGTTGGTGAATGCATTTATGCGCTGGGAGGGTGACGCAACCCAACTCCACGGGGACAGAAGCCCCTGCATGTGGGACCTTTCTGAACTGCGCCTTATCTACTTCGTCACTGGGCTATTTATCTATACTTTCTGTAGTATCCTTTATAACAAACAGAAACTAGATGCTAGATTCTAAAATGTCGTGAATTATTCGATTGGCCAAACTCATTGTCCAGCCTGTGGCTTGACATGTTTTTATTTTTATCGTTTGCATTCTGCATAATCTACTATGATTTCAATGTTTTAATATACCAAATGTTTTTCATTATCAATACTTAAGAAGATCTGCCACAAATGTCTTTCACATGTGTTTTTTACATATATTCTTAAACACATTGTATTCCTTATTACTATGGAAGATGATATCCTTGAAAATTAATTATTTTAACTATCTCTTGCTGGCTATATGGTACCAGATTTTTTATATACTAACCGAATATTCACCTACCTTGCTGTATTCTCATTGCATCCCTCTGGTTCAGCCAGGAATACATAAACCACTCCAGGTTTTCAAACAAAAAGGATTTTGTAGAAGGAATTGGATGGCTCACAAAACCACTGGAAAAGCTGAAGGATAAAATCGGGATGGGGGGACAATACTGACCTTCAACTTCAGATTCAGAAGAATTGTGAAGAAGGACTTGCCTTGCCAGATACTGAAATATACTCTAATGCTGCTGTAATAAAAACAGTTTGATAGTGGCATAAAAATGTCAAAAAGATCAGAGAACCAGAATAGAGTGCCCAGAGACAGATTCTAGCATATATGACCATTTAATAAATGAAAGAAGTGGTATTTCGAGTCAGTGGAAATTCAATGAATGATGCCAGCGCAACTCATTTTCCATCAAAAAGAAAAGTTAGACATCTACTTCATGCCATATTTAAAAAATTCTATGTGGGATAAAGACAAATATTTTTTAAACTAATAAATTAAAAGTTAGAGATATATGTTAAAACCTAAGGGTTTGGGAAAACTTTATAACTAAAATAGTAAACCACAAAGAAAGGCAGACATTTGATTGCTTAAAAATTTAACCTCCATGCTTAACTATTTTTAAAAATCCATCTAAAGCAAAGCAAAAAAAAAAAAAAATCTACACATGTATTACATTAAAGGTTAAAATATGTTAAAAATAAACTGACATCAAAAATACATAGAAGCCAGCAGAAAAAAATGGACAAGATATGTGAACAGACAGTTGCAAACATACAAAGAATGGGTATTTAATCTCTTTATTAGTAAGGAAAATACAAATAGAATTACGAACAAGCTAGTCCTTTATACCCATCAGATGAGGAAAAAAATGTTCACTTTTTGCTAATAGGGATATAGGCAATATGGAACTTATATGTAGTTGATGTCAATGTGAATCAATAGTCTAGCCTAGCTTTTCCATAGCAGTTTTGCAGGATCTTTAAAGATTAAATTATACATATCTGTTGACCCGTTAATCCCACTCCTGAGAATCTAATTTATAGAAATAAAAGTACTACTATATAAGAGTGCATACCTGGAAATAAATATTTATTGCAGGATTTTGAGAGTAACAAACACTGAGGTGAAGGAGAGAATGCTATTCAGAAGGATATAGATTGAGCAGATTATGGCACAACCGTGGTAGGGAATTTCATGGTCTCGCTAACAGATGATGTTAGATTCAGACCAAATGGTTTGAAAAAATCACCATGAACTATGGAGAAAGGAGAAAATCAATATGCAGAGAAACATTAGGTAGTGGTCATTTTAAAAAATAAAATAATGGCCAAACCTTTTTTTAATCTATATCCATATTAATACTTCAATCTGTATCAATAGTTAAAACTACAACTATAGGTACTGGACGATGGGAACGTTGAGTAGGCTATGGAAAAATAGCAACATGTAGTTAATACTAGTTATCTGAGACAAGATGGGAAACAGGGGAGAGAAAACAAATAGGGAACACATGCCAGAAATTAAAGAAAGTGAAAGGTTGCATTAAAATATCTAAAATAAGAAAGAACTTAACATTTGTGTGTGTATATAGGCACATGTCTAAAGAGGTACAGGAAAAGGTGACCAATAATGTGTCAGTTTTGGTTATCTTGATACAGCAGCATTGTAAGAGACCATTATACATTTTTAATATTTCATATTTATATTTACAATAAAAAGTATTAACTACATAGTCATAAGAAACTGTAAAGTTATTTTCACTGTTGAAAAAAATAAGAAAGAAAGACAATTTTATTTCTTCTAGTTGCCTACATAAACCTTCTTAGCTACTTCAATATAAACCAAAAATAAGCAATCACAGGTACCCAGAATTAAAAATCCCTCTAACACTCTGGTAGACCACGCCAGTGAGTCAGCATAGGTCTTCACATGGCTTACTTTCTACTTCCTTTAATTTTCTGCTCACGATTCGCTCTTTAGAGAGGGTCTTCCTGACCACTTGGTCTATTTTTTCCATCACAAATCATTCCTTAACTTCACATTGACTTTATATAATATGTGCTATAAACTGCTTATTGTTCTTTTTATACTTTATACAGTTGAAATCTTTTATACTTTGCATAAAAGTATAAACTGTATAAAGTATAAATTTTTTAGGCTTCCTCTTTTAATCATAATTTAAAAAATGCAATTCAGGTTCTGCATTTTCCTCTATAAAAATACAACTTTAGCTGTGACTCAAAGATTTTATTAGTTTTGTTTCTCCCATTAATTCTCTTATAAATAATTTGTGATTTACATTTTCCCTTCTTTAATTAGGTATTGTTTAAAAATGTTTCTAAATAGAGGTGAGCTAGTTATGTTTTTGAAGGGCAAACATCATTTGTTATTGGTTTTCATATTTTGGGAAGGAGGAGGAAAGAATCAGAAAATCAGGCCTACAAAATCCACCTTTTAGAAATTTATTAAGTTTTTTGTGGCTAAGTATATTAGTAATTTTTTTCTTTTAGTGTTTCAAGAACAAAAAGGGCATACATTTATAGTTTGTTAAGATGATATATTCTATATAAATCTATTAAATTGTACTTATTGATTACATTCTTCAAATATTCTATTTTTACCCACATGGATTTTTATATTCTAAAATAGTTACATTGAAATTTTCCAAATCAATTTATTTTAACAAATTACCATGTTCCAAGAGGTCTAACCTAATGTTTATATTTTGCTGCAATGTTATTTCCTATAAAAGGCTGTATATCCTTTTTAAGTCTCTTTTATGGACCACTACATTTTATTATTTTTTGCAATATTATTTTGTATTAGTTTCAGGTGTATAGTATTGTGTCAATAATCATACTTTAGAACATGTTCCCCCAATATTTCCAGGTGCCATACATAGTTATTACGAGTTTATTGACTATATTCCTTATGCTCAATGTTATATCCCCATGACTATTCTGAAACTACCAATTCATATTTCCTTATCCCTTCACCTTTTTCCACACAGTCCCCCAACACCCTCCCTTCCCTTTGGCAACTGGTAGTCTGTCCTCTGTACCTCTAAGCCTGTTTCCATTTTGTTTGTTAATTTATTTTGTTCTTTAGATGACACAAATAAATGAAATCATATGCTATTTGTATTTCTCTGACTTACTTCATTTAGTGTAATACCCTCTAGGCCTATCCACACTCTTTCAAATGGTAACATTTCATTCTTTTTCATGGCTGAGTAATATTCCAGTGCATGTATATGTATATGTGTGTGTGTGTGTGTCCCACATCTTTGGCCACTCATCTATTGATGGACACCTAGGTTACTTCCAAATCTTGGTTGTTGTAAAGAACACTGCAATGGACATAGGGGTGTACGTATTCTTTCGAATTAGCTTTTTGGGTTTCGTTGGATAGCATTGCTGGGTCATAAGGCACGTCCATCTTTAATGGTTTAGTTTTTTGAAGATGCTCCATACTGCTTTCCACAGTGGCTGCACTAGTCGGCTTTCCTACCAACAGTGCATAATGGTTCCCTTTTCTCCACATCTTTGCCAGCACTTGTTCTTTGTGGGTTTATTGATGATGGGCATTCTGACAGTTGTGAGGTGGTATTTCACTGTGGTTTTAATTTTCATTTCTCTGATGATTAAAGATGTTGAGCATCTTTTCATATGTCTATTGGCCATCCGTATGTTCTCTTTGGAGAAGTGTCTATTCTGGGCCTGTGCCCATTTTTAATTGAATTGTTTGTTTTTTGAGAGTTGAGTGGTATGAGTTTTTTAATAAATGTTGGATAGTAATCACTTATCAAATGTATCACTGGTGAATATCTTCTCTCATTCAGTGGGTTGTCTTTTTGTTTTGTAGATAATTTCCTTTACTGTGCAAAAACTTTATAGTTTGATGTAGCCCAATTTGTTTATTTTTTCTTTTGTTTCCCTTACCCAAGGAGATATATCAGAAAAAAATATTGCCATGAGAAATGTCAGAGATTTTACTGCTTATATTTTCTCCTTGGAGTTTTTTTTTTATGGTTTTGTGTCTTATATTTAACTTTTCAATCCATTTTGAGTTTATTCCTGTATATGGTATAAAAAGGTGGTCTAGGTCTTTTTTTTTTTTTACACATATCTGTCCAATTTTCCCAACATTATTTATTGAATAGGCCAGCTTTACCCCATTGTATGTTTTGCCTCCTTTGTCACAGATTAATAGACCGCTGATACGTCCCCCTAGCACTCCCATTGAGATGAATGCTTCAGGAGGGTGTTACTTTTTACCTCAGTATGAAACCTTTGGAATTGCAGCAAACCCTGCCAAACATGGAGTCGTAGATAATGCAGTTAGTGAGTGGTTAGCTCCAGTTTCAAACAGCAGTGGATTAGAGTTCTGACCCTTTATAAGAGCAGACTGTAATCAGAATGTAACTATCTTGTGATCAATTAGCACTCTTCTCAAATGCAGCCAACTTTCAGTTAGTTACAGTGTACTTTTCACTATCTTTACTTTTGTGATTTTTGACAATACTGTATTATATTTCTTTTTTGACTGTGGGCTTACATTTTATAAATGAAGTTCAAATAAAGTCTGGAGTTACTGTAAAGTATCAATGTTTGTTTCTCAGTTCTAACAAATATACTATGGGAATATATGATGGTAACTTTAGAGAAAATTGACACTGAATGAGAGGTATATGGAAACTCTTGGTACTACCTTTGCTGATTTTTCAAAATCTAAAATAACTCCAAAATAAAAGGTTCACTTGAAAGAAAATTCTCCCATAATCTAAAGACTGCACTTTACCTTTTTTTTAGCTCTAGGTTAAATTCCCTTAGTTACTTCTCCTTTAAATCTAGTTACATACCTGGAAAGGCAGGTACACTAGGGTTGTGGTCCTGACACCCACAAATATTTATTAAGCACCTACTATGTGACAATGGAATAATGGTGTCACTGTGGTATATAGATGTTACATATATGACATGGCAAAAGTGTTGTCACTGGTGGGGAACAGCTTAATTGACCCTATTTCTCTTTCTTTTGATTTCCTATCCTGTGTCTGTAGCCATCTGAAAGGTATGGAGGACTTATTTTTTTCCTGAGATTTTCTTTTTAGTGGCTCTTTGAATGCATTCAAAGTGACTCTCACTTGGGCAATGCACTGAAGTTGCGACTCATATTTCCAGTAAACGGCCACAGAATCTGAAATGGCATCTCTGTGCAAAGTACTGAGTTGTATAAAGGACATGGGACACAACTGGGTGCACACCTTCATTCCTACCCTCAGTCAGGTCCAAACCGGATGGTGGGTAGAACAATGGGAGACAGATAGCATCAATTTCTTCGCCAACAAAAAGTCTAAGAAATAGTATTTCCCCTTCCCCTGGAACCTGATGGGAATTCAAGAATCAAGAATGATCCTGGGGTGAGAGAAGAGGGTGTTTGGGAAAGGAAAGAGGAGAAAAGGCATAAGCCGAGCCAAGGGTCTCGATCTCTGTTGCCTTTTTCCTCTGCTGGGCTGCATGTGGGGGAAGGAAATAGGCCATTAGCAAGTGTGTGTTCATTCCTGACAAGTTTGTGATAATTCCCGTCAGCCATGGTCTCATCATTGTTGCATGGGCCATTCGATGTTAAGGGCATCCTCCCTGCTTTTGAAGTCAGAGGAATGGGTTTGGGCTTCAGCCAGATCTCCTCTGGCCATCCATGTATCCTACCTTGAATTACGGCAAGAGAGAAAGCAGGATTTTCTCCAGGACACCAGATCTCCCAGAGACAGGTTAACATTCGTATGTTCTCTTTGCAACTGAGTCTGTAAAAATTATAAAAAGAAGCTTAGGTCCATTTAAAAGTCTAACCAAATACAAGCTTGTTTTCCAGAAAGAGAAAACATGGTGCTGCCTAACTTCTCCCCTAAGTGTTACAGATTTTTGATAGCTTTTTTTTGGTCAGGAGTCAGAAGACCAAAATTCTCAAGCTTGGCGCAAGTAGGTCCTGGGGGAAAAAAAAAATAGGGGCTGACGGTTGCAAAAAATGCATTTAAAAACAGAACACAGGATTCTGATTGTGAAATGAATGTACACCATTTATTGGGTACTGCATGACAAGAGGCATTATTACATAGGTAGATGATCAAATTTAGAGGTAAAGGAACGCATGGATAAATTTCCAATTTTTTTTTTTAAAGGGGAAAAAAACATCTTGGAGGCATTACCTACATAAGATGCAGGAGGGAAATGCCACTATAAGTCATACAGTTATTAAAACTACATTTTAACTTGCTATTTCTATCTAGCACACATGCATGCCCACATCAAGCAAGACTGAGACACATCCATGAAGGCTTGATATTCTCATTATTGCGTTGGACCTCAGCAGCCGCAGGGGCCTAGGCTAAGGGATATATATCAAGAAAAGGGATCTTTACTTTTGTAATGAGGTGGGGATTGTGCCTGTACTGATGTGTAGACACACTCAGCGCTTTGAATGGCTCGCTGCTTAATATTTTATTATAGAAACATGTCTTCTCTGGAGGATTGTCCTTGGGGATCGTGTCCTGGACCACAGAGCTTATTCTAGGTAGTAAATTTCCTTGGAAACAAATCCAAGATTATATTTGCAACTAGATAATAAACGTCAGAGGACTGATTTGGGTCTTTGCCTTCTCTATGCCATCACCATTTTATTGGTTATGTGAAAAATCAGGAATTATAGAAGTTTAAGGATCAGCCCAGGGGAAAACATACCAGAGATAAGGATATAAGAAAAGGGATAAAGTTTCTCTCTGGTCTTCTGTGAAAGCAAACCTGGCCTGGAAAAAAGGCTCCCTAACGGGCCCAAGAACAACCTCCATGTTTTACTGGTCCCAGGAATTAGAGGAGAACTCTCCAAAATGGAAATTTTAGAACAGGTTTGATGAATGGTCTATAAGATACATGAAATTTATAAAACTGAAGTAAGCATGCATTGAGTGAAATGATCAAAAGATAAGGAAGATAGGTAAAAGGGGGAATTAATAGCATTATTTTCTTATTTTTGCATTAAGGACTCATGGTAAAAGTGATACATAACGGATTTTACGCTAAAAATCATGTGGATCAGGAGAGATAAAAGGGAAAAAGAACTCAACTTTTCTAAAAAGAAACTTAGAAGCAAACAAACAATAAATCTAAAGTACTATAGGAAATATATATATGAGAATATATATGCATGTGTATTACATGTGATAATATATGAGTGAATGTATATGCACATAGATAAAAGAAGTATCTCAGAGAAAGATAGAAAAGATAGATCAAAAACAACTACAGGAATAATAGAAGAAAAATTCTCGAGTAAAAAAAATGGAAACAAAACAATCTGCTGGCTAAAATGATTCATCAATCCTGGGAAATTAAAAACAGAATAAAAGCCAAGATTTAGCCAGGCAGTATACTGGCATTTCAAATATAAAGCATACATCCTAAATGAAAGTGCGAACAAAAAGGAGGTTGATTTCAATATACCAAATCATGGTATCTTCATATTTTTATGTCTGCCACACCAGTGTCAGGATAAACAGAAAAAGACAGAGTTTGAGCGGGGAAACGGCCCCATATCCCACACCCAATTACTGTGTGAGGGCAGACGGAAAGCATCCTCAGACAGGCGTGGGCTCCGCACAGAGGCAGTCCATGTTCTTTTGCTGAGAAAATTACTCTAAGTCACTCCACCTGAGCAAAAGATAAATCAATATAAACAACTCAAGAACGAGGAAGTTGTGGTAACAAGGGATTGATGCTGTCCCTTTGGGCATTGTACTTCTTAGCCCGTATTGAGTTCTTTCCACTGTTTGACTAATGGTGGGGTAGATGACATGTGGCAAGCTCTTCCTTTTAAGAGAAAAAGGCATTGCACTTGTAAAACAGGACAAATGGATGTGTCCCCTCCCACCAGCCCCAGAGGGAGAACGAGCGGAGAACTCCATCAGAATACACTCATCCTTTTCATCTGCTTCAACTGTGGTCAGCAAGGATAAAATCAAAGTCAGCCCCAGGAGAGAGCCCTGTGTATCTCTGACTGGCTTTTTCCAACCCTCCTCACAGGCCTGGCTGCATCCCACCGAAATGGGAAAAGAAAAAGCGAGGGATGGATTCTGTGTCTGTAATTCTCTCTGTGGCTTTTTTTTTTTTAAATAAAAAAATGAATTCTCTGGATTAACCAATGCAGTCAGAACCTGATTTTCTCCCCCGTTACTGCCTTCTCTTTTACATGTCATGAACAAATAAATAAATTAGATGGTTAAACTTCATATAAAAATTGTGTTTATATGTATAATGTAAGCCTCATTTTTCATACTCTGTCCAAAGTTTTCTCGTGCAGAATCCTTTCTACCCACTGGAAAGAGATCTTTGTAGTGGAAATTGTGTGTTTTTATACAAAACACATATACTAAAGTTAACCAGTCTTCAGTGTGCAACTGTCCTAGGGCAACTGGGATGAACTGCCTTTTGAATAGTGCTAATACACTCACAAGTGTTCCTTCTAAAAGACGCGTCACAGCCAATCAGGGGCTGCACGATAATCAGGAGATAAATAGTCCATTCATCAGGAATATGAAAAAACTCCTACGCAGCAAGTCCCCTGCAAATCACAGAAAGCCGTAAGCGAGCTGCTGTCCCGTCGGGAAGGTACACAGACTGCTTTCTACTTTATGATTGTTCCCTCAGCACTTATTCTGCAATCATCTCATAATCATGAAAATTTGGCATTTTAATTCCATCCCCGAGGGAAATATGTGGATACTGGCACCATGACAAGTGTAACAGTATAAAAGGACAATTACCTTAGACTTACACTCCATTTTTTCATATTTCCGAGTGAGAATTAAATTTTTAAGGTTCACAGCAGAAAATTTTGCTGTGACCTCATAGACATGATCTTTCATGATCTGCATTAAAAGCTACAAAAACTTATGTTCCAAACTCAGTTTCTTGTCTTGGGAGCCTAACCATCATTCCTTCATTTTCAATGTCCCACAAATGTGTTTTGAGCACACACTATGTGAGGCACCACGGTAGCCACTGGGAACCTGGAAGGTCAAGCCGTGAAGAATGGGCAAAGCTAGGTTCAAACCCCATTTGCCATCTTGTATGGCCTTGCATGGGTTTCCTAACTTCTTTGGATCTCTTTCCTCATTTATGAGAAGAGGAAAATACCAAAACCAATTTATTAGGTTAATACGAGGGTTATAGGAGAGTATACACGTGAGATGTTTATCTTAGTAGGTAGCTGTAATCATCTACTCTGGCCGCCATAACAAGATGCCACGGACTGCATGGCTTACACAGCAGAAATGTATTTCTTTCAGTTCTGGAGACCAGGGAATCTGAGACCCAGGTCTGGCATGGTTAAGGATCCCAGTGAGGGTGTCTACTCCACTTACAGCTGCCTTCTGCAGCAACCTCCCGTGGTGGAGAGAGTAAGCAAGTTTTCTGGTGTTTCTTCTCATGAGAACATGAATCCCATCAAGTCAGAGCTCCGCCTTCATGAACTCATCTAACCCTAATTACAACCCAAAGGACCCATCTCCAAATGCCATCATACTGGGGATTAGGACTTCAATATATAATTTATTGGGGGAAACACAATTTAGTCCAAAGCATTGTTATTGTTACTTTCACTTAAAAAATACTCATTTTTTAAAGATGTTCATAATCCGTATGGAAGCTACATATCAAAAAAAGGCCCTTTGGACCATCTAGAAAGGATTCAGTGCCCCCCCCCCTTTTTAAAGATTTCATTTAAAAATTCATTTTCAGAGAGAGGGGAAGGGAGGGGAAAGAGAGAAACATCAATGTGCGGTTGCCTCTCGCACGCCCCCTACTGGGGACCTGGCCTGCAACCCATGTGCCATGACTGGGAATCGAACTGGCAACCCTTTGCTTCGCAGGTCGGCACTCAATCCACTGAACCACACGAGCCAGAGCTCAGTTCCTCTCTCCATGGACTCTCTAAATTCAAGCATCTCCAATATTCTCAAGATCTGTTGCCTGCCCAATAGCAGATATTGGCTCCAATAAACATTGTAACTCGAGGATTTAAACATTTCTGAGGCAATATTTGGAAGAGCCACAAGTCACCCCTCTAATCTGGCTACGAACCTTTCACAATATCAGGATTAAAGAGGGAGCTTTTACCACGTGCCCATAAGAGACTCCAACAATAGAGTTCACAGCTGACCCAATAACAAACTTTCTTAACCTATCCTGGAAAAGAAAACGCAGTCATGTCATTCACTTCCAGATGCGCTCATCAGGGTTCCTAGAATGCCCACCACCTGACTCGCTCTTTATGTAAGGACGCGGGAAGGAGGACACACTGACCTGGGGTGGCTTAATTTCATAAACAGAGCAAGGTCCTTCTCACGTACTTCTTCAGGTGGAATTGAGGAACTAAATAATGGTTTGATGAAAATGGCCCCAGCCAAATAGTTAGGACCTTTGAAACCTGGTTGTTAAGTCTTAACTTGAAATTGGGCATCGAGGGAATTTTTACACCATGAAAATCAGCAAACACTAGAAGTGAGGGCCTGTGTCGCCCTAGAAGTATTGGTATAACGGTATAGCCCTGGGCCTCAGGACCTCCCGTTTTGGAAGCTCTCCACTGGGATAGGTCTCAGCAATACCTGGGGATTTTCCTTTCCTCTAAAATACAGATTCTTGGCCTTCACACAACATGGACTGCATTATAATCTCTACTGTTTCCTGACACACGTACTTGGGAAGGATACACAAAAGTTGTCACAAAACTGGAGTACACATTTGGAAAGAACTTAAAAAAACAAAAACATTTATGTGAGTATATGAAGGACATAAGGGGGAGGAGAATGAGCGTGAGCAATGGGAATAAAACCAAATAATAAAATAAGTAAATCAAGTGAAGGGTCTTATGCAGATGATGAAAACATGCCAAGGTCCATGACATTTCATTAATTCTACCTGATCTGCCTGAGGTTGGGCGGGAAGCACATTGAAGCAACTTCAGTGAGGTATAATACATGCACATATACTTGTGTCACTGCAAGCGACGGGAGAAATCATGTCTCATGGTTTTTGTGCCCTCAATGCTGAGCACAATGCTTAGCACAGAGAAGGCACAAAGAGCATGTTTCTAGAATATGAGTGACTCAGTCAGTAATAATAATGGTAACAATAATAATAATAACAACATACGTTTAATCTTTCAGCACCATTTCCATTTACCACAGACATCAATAAAATTGCTTAAAATACATATTGGATGTCATGCTGACTTGTTCGGAGCCCTCCACTGGTTTTCCATCTCACCCAGACTCACTAGTCCTGACCCCAGCCCCCTCTATGATACTCCTCTGCTATTCCTTGCCTGCCATTCACTCGACTCTGGCAGCACTTAACTTTCCCTCGCCTCCTCGGATGTCTTGTTCCTGCCTCCGATCCTTTAGAGCCTGGCCTCTCTTCCTTGGGGCCTGGACTTGGCCCTCTTCTGGGTTCAAGCAGGCCTTTGCTCAAATGTCATCTCCTCATGAAGACTTCTCCTGGCTGATCTACCTAAAATAGGACAGCCGTCGCCTCGACATTATGTTATCTCCTTAGCCTGTTTGACAGCTCTTATTACATGTACGTTTATAGAACTTAGCACTTTCCGATATTTGCTTTTTCAGTGATTTGTTAACTGTATCTGTTTGAAGATTGGATCTCTATGTGGCTAGGGATTTTGTTCGTCGTTTATCTTCTACAGTACCCATGATGCCTGGAACAGTACCCATCACAGTAGGGGCTCATTAAAACTTCTGTGATTGATGAATGAATGAGTGAGTGACTTTATTAACAGAAATTCAAGAGAGACTGGCCAATGCAAAAATGAGTTAAAGGAGAATCCTGATTTACAGAAGGTCAAAAACGTGCTACCTGCCGACCCTAGGAAAGTTGATGATTCTGCGCTACTAAGTATGACAACTCTCCAGTCTAAATCTCTAATCGTAGTCCGGTCCTGAGAACAGATGTATACACAGGTGTAACACAGCCAACTGCAATTCAACGTGTCCAGAACTAACTAAATGTATCCTGTACCCCCAACTCCATTCCTTAGCTCAGTTCATGACATTGTCAAAGCCGGAAAATGGGGTTTCATCTCAGATTTTCTGATTTACTCTCCACACTGCCACCTCGCAGGTACCATTCTGAAGCGAGAGTGATCGTGCCACATCTTCGGTCAAAACCCTTCAGTGTTTATAGGGTAAAACCCAGACTGTTTTGGGAGGCATCAAGGATACTCTTACTCTGACTCAAACCTAGTTTTCCATTTTAACTCTCTTCCTACCAAAAAACCATTGGCTAGATTTTTTTTTCCCCTAAGCATGCTGAACCTGGCTTTCGGCGTCTCGTACCCACCTGGTTCATTCATGCCATCATCTTATACCTTCTTCCACCTCGGACAAGACCGTCCTGCCTCTCCCTGGCCTGGTCCATGAACCGCTGCTCCTCTGACCCCGATGCTGCCTCCAATAGGAAGCATTTCCCAACAACCACCCAGCTGACTTGGTTCCCTTCTGATACGGTCTTTGGAAATACGAAATGGGCTCCTGATCCTAACAGTTTTCCATCTTGAAAAAGCTCCAACAAGAGTATTAATCTCCAGGGTACACATATTTAACCCCCGCCACTGAGCAAGCTAAGTATACAAGGAAATGCTTTACAAATGCTCAGGAGAGAGGGCAAAAGGCCTAATTAATTTTTCAACACTTAAGTCGGGGTTTTACAATTTTTCTCTTTATGGTAATAAATTTCTCTAGAAGAAGCAGGGCCTGAGGACTGGGCTCAGGACCAACATGCTCATTTGGCTGGGGTTTTCTTGACTCAGGCTGTGCCTATGGGGGAACAATGCCCCAGGTCAAATGTCAGCATTACATTTCTAACAGGCGCCGGAGGCCTTCCCTGTGCACCATCTGCCAAGAGGCAGCCGAGGACGTCCCTCTGGAGCTCAATCCATTCACTACAAGTACTTTGGGCCTCGGTCTGCACCACCGTTTTCCGATTTGGTTCACAGGCTTGTAGAATGGGTGACCTGGAAGTGACCTTACTGACTGATTAATTAATTCATTTATTTATTCTATAGATAAGAAGTAACCGCGCCTCTAATACCAACTTTCAGCCCTTTCTCATCTTTTACCCAATCCTAGCTATTCACGAAGATAATCTAAATGTCTGCTCTGTCTTCTATATTTCGCAGTCAAGAAGAACTCAGGTGTCAATACTGCAAGAGAGCAGAAACAATCCCCTCCCTATTCCTAAAAGCACATGTGATAAGCATCTCCTCAACGCTTCAGGCGGTGGTCGAGGTTGAAAACTCCACCTGGGGGCATTGGTAAGTGATGGAGAGGGTGCTCACTTAAGGCCTTTCGAAAGCTAAGTTTTCTTTTTCCCTCAAGTAATTACTTTTCTTTTCCTGTGTGGCAGCTTGAAATGACACAAATTTATGACCTCACTGTTTCTACAGGCCAGGCGTCCAGGTATAACATAAATGGACTCTCAGCTCAGGGTCTCACCAAGCCGATATCAAGGGGTCAGTGGGGCTGCTCTCCTCATTTGATGCTTGGGGTCCTCTCCCAAGCTCACCAGTTGTTGGCAGGCCTTGTTTTCTTGTGGTTGTTGGACTGAAATCCCCAGTTCCTTACTGGGTGTCAGCCATGGGCCACTCTCAGCTCCCAGAGGCTGCCCACATTTCTTGCGTGGATCCCTCCCTCTTTATGTCAGCAATAATCCATAGAATCTCTGACAGACTCTTGGGTGATGCTGGAGAAAACACTCAGCTTTTAAAGGGCTCATGTGACTATGCCAGTTTCATTGGATAACTTCCTGATCAGTTGATTTGGGGCCTTGATATCATATGCAAAATCCCTCAGAGCAGCACCTAAATTAGCATTTAGTAGCTTGGAGTATGTGAGTGTAAATAAGGGGCCAGAGATCTTGGTTGGGGCAGGGTCATCATAGAATTCTGCCTACCCCACATTCTTGGCGCACTCAAGAACATGTAATTCCTTTTTTACTGTCACCCCAAGTTATCTTTTACATAGCTAGTGTTTTTTGACACATCTTTGCCTGGATGTCCTACATGTATCTTGTCCTCGTTTCGGGTGGCATGACAGAGCAGAGTGAGATAAATTGGGAGAAATAAGTCTGCTATAGCAGAGCTATGCTGGCCATATCAAAGAATGTTGATTGTACCTATGTTGTAGTGAGATGGCATTAAAGGCTTTTAGGTGGGCACATAGTGTGACCAAACGTTTTGCAAAGGCAGATGAGTGCGTGTGAAAAGACCAGCACAGAACTGCCACAGTGCCCAGGTGGAAAATGACAGTGGCCTAAACTAGGGTGGTATCGATGGAGCCGGAAGGAGGCCTTCCCCACCAAAACGGCGGAGCTAGGCACGCCCTTGTCATTGTCTGCACTTCTCTTTCATGCTGCTCACTACGTGATTTCGGAAATGTTGCTTTCCTCGCCTCTCCCCCTCTCTTGACTGTCTTATAGCATTGTATCTCTGGCACAGTGCCTGGAACATAGTAACTAGCCAGTAAATGCTTACGAATCACCTAACACGTTCTCTGTAGCACTGCAAATCACAGCGCCAGATTCAGCCACCTCTCTACTGGCCAGGTTCCTGCCCTCCCTGCCTCAGTTCCGATAGTGCACTCTGCTGGACCCAGTCGCTTCTGAGGTTTCTGTTGTCTCCTCTTGAGCGTCCCAAGGTCAGAGGGCTAGCCCATGCAACCCCAAAGGAAGTTCCTCCCCACTAGCTCGTTTTGGTTTTGTTTACTGGTCAGGATTGGACAAGCCCTGCCATGTCTCTAGTTGAATTGAATATTTTATTGTCTTTCCCTGCCCCAGATGCTATAACAGAGCCCACTTTTGCTCCACGTTCCTGATACTCTATTTCTCTGTCGATATGTTATGAAGACAAACCATGTGACTTTTCTTAGCCTTCTGGACCAATTCACCAATGAACAGTGACAAGAGTTTCCATAGCCCCCAGACTCGCTAGGACAGAACACTTTACATTTAATACATCTCTGATATCCTCTCCAGTCCTTAGATTCCAAAATCCCCTTGCAAGTCCTGATGAGTCCAGTTGGAAGTGCTTTCCAGTTTCAGCTACTCCTCTCTGCTGGGTAAGTCCTGTGAAAATTACTCTACTTACAGGTTTAATTGACTTCACTTGAATTTTGCTTTCAGTCCTATTAGAAGACAAGCCATTTGCTCCCACATCCCACCCTCCCCTTTCAAATGAGTGTCGAGGGAACTGTTTGTGTTTTGTTACTAAGACTGTTGTTGAACTTGAGCCTCCACTAAGAGCAAGACCCTCTTGAGTCTTGGCAACCCAATCCCACACGGCCTCACTCTGTTGGTTTTGTCCTCTCGGTCCTAGTCCCTTGAGGACAATTTGTAAAATTAGGAAATTAAAGAAACAGAGACTGGAAAAAAAAAAAAAAACCTGGGAAATGCTTAGTAAGTAAAATCCCTTCATAGAGATGAAACCTCAACGACAAATTTGCCATGGGGATTTGAACTTAGAATCTCACATGCTGTAAATAATGAATGTTTTCTCTCTTCCCCTCACTCTCTCCTCTCTTTCTCTCCTACAGAACACAGTAGATGCTAAGTGAAAATTGATTTATTTTTCCTAGATAGAAGGAAAAAATTACCTTTGCATTCAAAATTGCAGTGTATGAATAAACATCTTCCACAAAAGACTGGGACTCAGATGAAGGGTTGATCCAAGCTCTTTCTTGCTATAGTTTTCCCTGGAACCCTGCATCATGTTCATTCTTTCCTTCTCGGGATGCATGGATTTCATACTGTTGATCCCAGAAGTATGAGGGATGCTGCTCAAATAAGGTGGCCCATCCCCGTTTCTTGCAGTTGCTATGATCCCTTTCTCCACGTGTGGAATGTCATACCGCTAAACATTTTACCAGCAGGCTTATTTGAGAAGGAGAAACCATTTTCAGAAGAAGAGATGAGGCCCTGATTCTGATTTTCTCCGTGAAGGTTCTGAGTCAGCCAACAGGTTACCTCACTCAGTGGGGTCACAAATGGGAAAGAAAGGAATTCCACATAAACTCTTTAAGACCAAAAAAAAAAAAAAAAAAAGAATGGGATGTGTCTTCAGTGCGACCACAACTTTCACTTTAAATAAGCTTTATTTAAATCACATTGTTTGAAATTTACATCCAGGGTCTGCCAGGCATTAAGGCTCTCTGCATTTATAGAAGATAATTCCCTCCTAACTGGCCCACAGGGTACAAAGGGAGGCATCTGGGCACCATGTGAGACATAGACACCCTTTAATGTCACCTCTCCCAGGCTGAGAAGCCAGTCCTACACTCTGGCATGGGTCTCGACTCCGCCTCCTTGGCTGTAAGCTAAAAAAACAGTGATCATAAACTGCTCTCAGCGTGTGTCCTCAAAGAGACTGGGGCTCTTTGAGGCAAAAGGCTGTATCTCATTTAGTCTTATTCATTGGCCTTGCCCCATTGTCTAGAACTAGGGCGCAAAGATGAGAGAAAGAGAGAGAGAGAGAGAGCAAGATGGAAAGAGAAAGGCAGAGGAGGAGGGGGAAAGAGGAGAGGGAGGAGAAGAAAGAGAGAGGGAGGGAGAGAGACAGACCCAGAGAGAAGATGCTCTATAGAACGTCGATATAGAGGATATGAAAGTAGAAGGGGCACAAAAGCAACTTCAACGACAAAATTCCCTAAACCTCTGGCAATGTGTTGCTTCCCTCCTTTAAGCAAATCAGCTAAAAAGGGACGGTCACTGGTAAAACCTCGGGACCTGCCCAGATATGCTTACTGCTAGGTACATCCTGAGGTCAGAGAAAGCCCCCAAATCATCACCTCCGACCCCACAGCAGGGAGAGCGATAAGCCTGTTACTACAAGGCACAAAGCAACCGGGAGAAGTGATAATGATATATAAAGTGTAGTTGTTCATTTAGGAAACAAATTACACTCTTCACATATTTTGTTAATTTTTGCAACTTATTCTGAGATTTTTTTTTTGACATTTTGCATTGCACGATCATATGCAACTTCCATGAGAAAGAGAAACAGCATTATTCAGAATTATAGAAGGGCCTTAGATTCCCCAAAAGACTTCCGGTAACTATCTTCAATTTCTATGCACTATTTTCATGGGGTGGGAGAGAGTGGATTTGAGCTACATGGAATACAACATACATTTTCAGAGTGTGTATATGGATCAGGCACTAGGCCAGGGGCTTTTTTCCCCCTAAAGCATTTAACTTGTCTAGGAACCCTATTCTCACACCCAAGTACCCACATCCAATTTAGAGATACAAAAATAGAGGCTTAGAGAACTTAAAGAATTTGTTTAAGGCCATAGAGTTACATTCTGGAAAAACTGATATAGAAAATGATGTTTATCATTTGTCTGCTTTTAAAGTTCATTCTCTTGCCATCACACCATGCAGCTAAAATAAAGAGTCAGTTGGAAATTCACTAGGATGTGCTTCTATATGTCCCAGGAGACACAAAGACAAGTGTTCTGGGGACAGGAACTTAGAAAGTCTGAGAGGCCCCAAAATGTTGGTCACTACTGAAACCACCCTTTTTTTTTCTTAATTTTTATTTTTTATTGTTGTTCAGGTACTGTTGTCTCCATTTTCCCCCACTCCACAAGTTCATCATGACTTCACGGTTGACAAATCCAGTGCACGCTGTGGAAACCAGTAACCTCCCCTGAATATTTCCATGTTGGAAACTCAACATGGAAACCTAGGATTAGCACTGACCTCAGACACAAGTAGATCCTGAAATGAAAATAATAGTTTCCTCACCTTCCCCTCCTTTTATTCCTTTCCTTCCCTTTCCCTTCTCTTTCTTCCTCTTCTTTCTCCCCTCCTCCTCCTCCTTCCTCTCTTTACATCCCTTTCTTCTTCCTATATTGGTTGCTTTCTTTCCTGCTGTTAACATCCTCTAATTATTTGGACAAGAGAAAAACAGAAATGGCTACAGAATGATCCAGAGACTTATGTCATGTCATCTTTGCAAAGGCAGAAGACAGAGACATTTTCATTCTTCTAGTATCAATACATGAAAGGTCCTGGAATGATCTTTTTTAAAATTTTATTTTTCAATTGCAGTTTGTTTTGTTTTTAGTTTCAGGCATATAGTATAGTGGTCAGACAATCATATACTTAACAAAGCGATCTCTGATATTTCAAGTGCCCACCTGGCACCATACATAGTTATTACAATATTATTGAATATATTCCCTATACTGTACTTTATATCCCTGTGACTATTTTGTAACTACCAACTTGTATCTCTTAATTCCTTCACCTTTTTCACCCGACCTCCCAACCCCTTTCCCCTCTGGCAACTATCGATCGGTTTTCTGTATCGAAGGGTCTGTTTCCATTTTGTTTGTTCATTTAATCTGTTCTCTAGATGCCACATTTAAGTGAAGTCATATGGTATTCGTATTTCTCTGTCTGACTTATTTCACCCAGCATAGCGCCCTCTAGGTCCATCCCTACTGAATTGCAGCATTATTTATAAAGCCAAGAGGGGGAAGCAACCCAAGTGCCCACCAATAGACAAGCAGATAAAAATATAGTGGTACATATATACAATGGAATATTAGTCAGCCATACAAAATAATGGAGTAATCATAATTGACCCTTTCAAACCATAGGCTCACCCTACGTTCTGATCTCTGTGGATAAGGCCGGTGATCAGCAGCTAACTCTTGTGGGCTAGTGTCATGTGACTTGTTATCCCCATCAGAGCCATATGGACTATGGGAAAGGCTATGTCTCATGAGGGAGAGAGGAGGCTGTCACTGAAAAAAGAGAGGGAAGGATTCAAAGCAGAAAACATCTCTCATATGTCCATGAACATGCATTTTGGATCTAACCTGCCTTAAATTTCCAGAAACAGGTGTCCTTTTCCTTTTCCTTGATTTCCAAAACTTTTAGTTCTCTTCCAAGTTTGTAATTGCTCCCTGTAATCTATATTATCTTCTTATAACCGACATTAAAACATTGACGTGCAAGCTGTCTAGTTCCTTACAGTTTGGTTGGTGGCAGTGATGATGACAATGATAGTGGTCACAGGTGTCCTTCACGGAGCACCTACAATGTGGTTATGAATTTGGACTCCGACATCATAGATCTGATTTCAAACCAAGACTCATGACTTGCAAGTTATAGGATCTTGTCACTGATCTTCAGTTTCCTCATTTGTAATATGGTGGAAGGAGTGATAATAGCATTTATCTAGGGCACTTTAGTGATATTTAATTAGAAATATGCCTATAAAATATTGGGCAAAATGCTTGATGCCTATTAAATATATCAAAATTTGTAACTACTATTTGCATGTCCCAGTCACTACTCTAGACATTTATTTGATTCTCAACAACTGAGTAAATGAGAAAGTATTGTCCAAATTTCTTTCACCACCTGGCACCATACAATTAGAGGCTTGGGAAGAGGTGAATAATCTACTCAAACACTCATAGTTGGTCAGTGGCAGCCTGGGATTTGGAAATATCTCGTAGACTTCGCAGCCCAAATCATTTACCAAAAGATCTCTGTCACTTTTGAACCAAAAGTTAGGTCATAATCTGGTAAGGGGTGAGACATTTGAAATTGTCCTCTACCTGAATATCCAAGGTGCACAGTGGCCAAGATGGACAGTGGAAGTCCCTATAGTCCTGTCTGTGGCTCTATTTCTACCTCAACATCCCTCTTTCCTCAGTATTCCATCTGGTGTTATTATCTCTTTAGTGCAGTGAGCATTTTGCAGGATGAGGGAATTGAGACTAGGCCCATGCCTGAGACCTGTGTCTCCCTGTCATAAAGTAGCTTCTCAGGGCTCCCCAGCTGAGGGTAATGGTGCTGTGGAAAATAATTTCTGCTTCGAGAAGTCCTGAGAATGGTCCAGGCCGTCTCTGTCTTCCTTCTGCTGCTCCAACGTATGTCCAATTCCAGGGTGTGCTCCCATCTGTGTTATTCTGTTAACTGAAAAGGGAGGAATTAGCACATGAACTTGTCACATCTTGTGGCCTGCTGCACACTGAGATGGGAAGCGGTGGAAGAACAAACCACGTTTCTTCTCTGAGGGCCTTTCAGATTCGCTGAGGAAAATAGAGCAGTTCTGACTACACGAAACACACCTGCATCATCCCTAAACTCAGCCGGGGCCTCTCCAAGCTGCACCTACAGGGAGCTGAGGGGAAAAAGGATGGCAGGGCCTCAAAGGAGCCTTCCCCTCTCTGCCAAGCTCCAGATGGAAGACCTTCCCACGGAAATGCTTGCTGGAGACTTTTTGCTGACAGAGCGCTGCCAAGGGAAAGTGCCTCTGGTGGTGCTGCTCTCGCCCATTCTCACAGGAGGACGCAGGCTCTGAAGGTAGCAAAGGACCTCAAGGGGCGTGTTGCAGGAAGGGCCCTACAGGAGGGCCCGGCACCGAAAGTCTGAGGGAAGGTTCTGACTTCCAGCTGATGGCTGTGGCTGGTTTCTTGCACATGGGTCTTGAATGTGGCATGACAACACATTGAAGGTGTCTTTGATCCACATTTCCTTTTTACAGGGCTTTTACAGGAATCCACGCTTCACTAAGTGTCAGATACAGATTTAGAGCAAGAATCCACTTGGATATGAAGTGTTCAAGAGGACTGGGCTCCATCTCGAGCTTTCCTGATGGTGTTGGTTTGTACCAGTTTGCCTTGGCAGAAACTCAGTTAGGAAATGAGAGAAAGAGAGAAAAAAAATAGAAAAGAAAAAATTCTTCTGTTTGAATCTAGCTAAATTATAGCCCCTGCAACTGGCCGACACCAAGGGTCAGAACAATCACAGGCTCTCTCTCCAAGGACAGGAGGAGACAGGGTCCATCCTATGGGTAAGTTGGTCAAGGCTAAGAACAGGTTCTGTAGGCTCCAAAGAAACTTTGCCCTGACGAAGGGGATCCCCGCCAACTCGGACTGCCACCAAGAGGCACTGTCTGCTTCCTACTTCCCATGTCCTCCCAGAAAAGGAACACTCTGCTACACGAAGACAAACATCGATTCCAGGATCTCACGGACCCAGCCTATGTCGTGACCTCTAGAAATAATTTCCATCAGCAAGAATATAAAGGTTTTTTTTTTTCTTCTTGATTTCCTCTGTTTTTAGAACTTTATGGCTCATACTGGGAGCCACTGCTGAAGCAGTTCCCAGCAGGCTGTTCTCTCCTTCACCCCTCACCAATAAGTCATGAATCAGTAAGTCAGAGTTCAGATCAAGGAATCTCAATACCAACAAGCGCCTGACCCTGAGAGCTGTGATGCAGGGGGGGTGTGGGTCCCCCTTAGACATGCTTTGCACTGGGGATCCTACGTAACCCTGAATCCACAGGTAATGTGTGATCCATCTAAATCCTCCACACTTCAACTTGAACTCTGTTGAAAGGATATATAAGATCCCAACTTGATTAAAAACCGAAAAGCACACCATTCACACTTCCATGCCCTTTTTTAATACAATGTCTTCACTAATGAAGAGATTTCCTAGATGTTAGATAAGCAGGGACTCTAGTAAGATTAATTCAAACAGAAATTTTATCAGGTGCCCTTTTTATAAGATACCGTGGTTGCCATTGGTCAGATGCAGCTATGATAGTCGACCAGGACTCACAGCCTTGTAATAAACAAATATTTTCAATTGACTATAATAGTGATATTAGATAATATCTATTAAGCCCTTACTATGAGTCAGAGGCTATAAGTATATTAAAGCAGTTAATCAACTGTACAAAATAGGTACCGTTATTATCCACATCTTACTGATGAGAAAACTGAAGCTCCCGGGGGGAGGGTAATTGGGTCACAAGTGTTCTTCTGGTGATCCTGCTTTGATGCTTACCCTGGCAGTGCAACTCCAGAGCGTGTGCTCTTTAAACATTATTCCAGTCCTCTCGGGGAATCAGTGAGCACCGCCAAATCAGCCTGGGGCAGAGAGAGCACAGAATGGCAAGTAGTTCACACATGCAGATGCCTCGATTCTGTACTTGGCCTCCACATAGCCAAGGGCCTACCTCCAGCTCTCTTGCCTGAACTCCGCATGTCCACATGCCTTTCCTTTCAGATTGTCTGGTCAAGTGCAAGACCTGGATTTTCTCTTTGAGAAGGAAAATAGAGGCTACCAGCCGTGGCCCGTCTCCGACCTCGAGTGAATGGGCCACAGGATGGAGTATCAAAAAACAACAGGAACCTTCTTTCAGTAAACTTTTGAGTTACGAGTGAAAGAAAATAATTGCCCATTTATTTATTTACGTCACGTCTTTCTCTCCAAGTAGCTCCTTGAGGGCAGAGACTAAACCTCACGTATCACTCTAAACCTATAGTATCTAGTACAATATCTTTAAAGGCTTTACAAATATTGTTAGATGAATAAATGAATCCCTGCTTCCTCTCTTGTTTCCCCTACCTTGGATGCTGTACATAACATTTATGATTCTTTATAATGTCGATGTTATACCTACTCTGCACCAGGTATTTTCTAGATCTTGCTGTTGAACAAGACAACAACTTCTGTTTAAGAAGCTTATAGTTTAAGAAAACCAAAGTGTATTTTTCAAATCTTAGATCAAGCATCTCCACTGGTTGAAACTCTCCAATGTCAAAGTGACCCATGAGCTCCTACATGGCCCGCAAGGTGCTCCCTGACTTGGCCTGTGCTTCCTACCTCAATCCACCTTCTCTGTTGTTGAATATCTGGAAGCTGCTTTGGCCTCTTCGTCTCTCTGTCTTCAATTTGCGAAGCTTGTCCCCCACTTTTAGCCTTTCCTTCTCCTTTGGGCTCTGCTTGTTCCCTGAATTGTCTTTTCCTGACCTTCACCTGCCTGCATCCTTTGGACATTCATTTCTCAGCCTGAATGATTGCTTCTCAGAGACATTTTTCTAGACAATCCAACTGAAGGGGTCCCCTACTCTGTCATACCACCTTATGTCAATTCCTTGTAGAGAGCTGCCGGTGATCCAATAATATATTCTTATTTATTTATTGGCTTATGTCCTGTTTCCCCAGTTAAAAGTAATCTATAATAAAAGTCACGCTTCCTGAGTTGTTTGCCATTGTAACCCTTTATAAGAACAGGACCAGACACATAGTTAATGCTTAATAAGTAAGAGATGGAAAACTGATTTATTGAATAAACAAACATCCCCTTGAGTATTGGAGACAGCTCCCCCTTTCTTTTCTCAGTCTACAGCAGGTTAAAGACATGTTGTTTATTGGTTTTAATTTTAAACAATCTATTTGATGTTTTCTAACCTACCCATCACTCTTTGACTTTGTTGCCTTGTGTTCTGAGCTATTTGTTGAAGCACTGGTTATATTGTTCAGAAACTAGAGGAACCTTTTTTTTTTAATCAATAAAGACTGAATAAATAATTATATTACCTCCAAAAAATAGAGAACACTGTCATCATTAAAAGGCTAGTGTATAACTTTACTTATTGATATGGAAAAGCTGTCATACCTATGACTGATTAATAAATTTATAAAATAGTATCAGCTTATTGAAATTGCATGTGTACATTCTGAGAGATGTTTAGCAGAGTATTCGTGGAAATTTCCTAAAGGTTATGGAATTTTAGGTGATTTAAAATATCATTTATAATTTTTCTCCAGATTAATATCTTTATAATGATTACACAATATTTCACTCAATGAAAGAACATTTTTAAAAGATTTTTTATTTAAAATAAAGGAAATTAAAAAACCAAATAAACAAGAAAGAAAAACAGAAACAAACAATAACACATCTTATCATACTTAAAATCTTGTTATGGACCCCTGTTACCCACAGAATGAATTCTTAAAGGCCCTCCCCCCCAACACCGTCTTTTATTCCAGGCTCCCTTCACAACGGTGCACCCTTTTAGGATTCCAAATCCAGGCACGCCGTTTATTCGGGTGTCTTCTAAGACTTCCATGGCTGGTCGCATTCGCACTGTTCTCACAGCAGTTCCCTTTGCTCACAATACCCTTCTGCACATCACCCATCAGGGGCACACCTACACATCCTTAAGGCTTCGGCTCCACAGTGCCTCTCTGAGACCTTCCTTTAAACCTTACCAATGGCTATGTCAAAGCCCGGCTTCTCGCTTCCATCTGTATCTGGGTATCTGTCTCTTCACATTCACGTCCAGTCTAAAGCTAACCTTATGTCTTGATAATTAAAATATGTCCAATAAAGGTAGAAAACATTCGACCTTGAAAATATTGTTATTATCTGTATGTGACAGCAGGGGACATTTAGGTGAGTTTTGCAATGTTACACCATCAGTCAGTAGTCATTCCAGGGTTCGGATCCAGCCAGTGCAACTCCAGGTTCTATGCTCTCAGTCACTACATTCTGCTGTCTCCCACCTGTCATAGCACGAGGCACATCGTGGGCCTTTATAGAGGTGTATGGAATGGCTACTGCTCCCAAGGCATGAGTTCTCTCATGGAAGTCCTGTCCAAAATACAAGAAACAAGCCTCAACACCTATATATCTGCACATTTTATGCTTCAAGTTATTCAACTTGTATTATAAGTATTAATTTTTTTCAGGTATATCTCCTCGGGAAGGGGAAACAAAAGGAAAAAATAAACAAATGCTACTATGTGAAACTAAAAAGTTTTTGCGCAGCAAAGGAAACCACCACCAAAATGAAAAGGCAGCCATTGAAAGTGAGGACATATTTGCCAATACATCCGATAAGGGGTTAGTATCCAAAATTTATCAAGAACTTATAAAACTCAAAACAAATAAACAAAAAAATTCCAGTTAAAACTGGGCAAAGGACCTAAATAGACACTTCTCCAAAGAGGTCTTACAATTGGCAAATAGACATGTGAAAAGATGCTCAATGTCACTACTCATCAGAGAAATGCAAATTAAAACCACAATGAAATACCACCTCACACCTGTCAGAAAGGCTATCATCAATAAATCAACAAACAACAAGGGCTGGCGAGGATGTGTACAAAGGAGAACACTTCTGCACTGTTGGTGGGAATGCAGATCCGTGCAGCTACTATCGAAAGCAGTATGGAGATACCTCAAAAAATTAAAAACAGGACTGCCTTATGACCCAGTGATTCCATTCCTGGGAATTTATTTGAAGAAACCCAAAACATAACGAAACAACATATATGCACCCTATATTCATTACTGCATTTTTTACAATAGCCAAGATTTGGAAGTAGCCCAAGTGTCCGTCAGTAGATGTGTGGATAAAACAGCTATGAGTTTTACATACGCACAGTGAAATATCACTTGGCTGTAAAAATAAAAAAAGAAAAAAGAAAAAGAAGAAGAAGAAGAAGGTTTTACCCATGGACATGGACAACAGTGTGGTGATTGCTGTGGGGAGGGAATATAAGAGGACTAAAAGGTAATGGAAAAAAATACAATAAAGATGAAATTTTAAAAAAAGTTTTACCCTTGGCATCAGCATGGATGGACCTGGAGAACATCACAGTGAGTGAAATAAACCAGTCAGAGAAGGACAAATGCCACATGATTTCACTCTTATCTGGAATCTAATGAATAAACTGAACTAACAAGCGAAACAGAGACAGACCAATAGAGAGCAGGCTGACAGCTAAGGGGCAGGGGCTTGGGAGGGGAGGGATTGAGCAAAAAAGAAAAGGAACTCCTGGACATGGACAGCAGCGTGGTGATTGCAGGGCGGTGGGTGGAGGTGGAAGAGGGGCTAAGGGGGATAAATGGTAGTGGAGAATATACAATGGAAAAATAAAGGAAACTTTTTTTCTCTGAAGCAAAGCCTTTTGAAAATGTGCCTTCAATAATATGTCTTACCGTGGAAGGCCCCAATAATGACACCCTGGTTCTATTTGACATTTTAATTAGTACCTTAGAAGTACATGAAGGTACAGTACAGTTCATCACTAGACATTTAAAGATACAATCAGATAATCAATAACACAGAATGCTGTTTAGTCAGTAGAATGTTGCATATAATCTCATGGAGCTCCGGACTCGGAATTCTCCCTTCACTTCTCTGGTTCTTTGGACAAAGTGCTTTTCTTTTCTGTGTCTCCCTTGCCCTGAAAAATGGGCATGCTAATAGGATCTACCCACAGTGCTATTTTTAGGATGTAGTGAAATTAATTGTAAAATGTTTAGTATAGTCTGAACATATGTGCTCAGTCAAGCATCAAATCCAAAAATTAGCTATTGTTGTCACCACTTTCCACTGCAGGGACCATATTGCACTGGGAGGAGTACAGGCCAGGTAAGACACTCCGAAGGTCGAAGCCCTCCTGAATAAAAAAAAAACAATGACATTTTCTTACCAACCTCCTGCAGACACATCTTATAAGATTAGCAAATCCTTTATCTGCTAAACCTCTTCTTAGATTAAAATGTCCCTGTATTTTTTATCCTAACAGGGTCTTTGCCACTTTTTTTTCCCCCATTAACACACTTCTCTAATTCTAGCTTAGCATAAACCCGAGCTCCTACAGGTGAGTGGTGGACAGGTGAGCACTCGGTCCCAGAAGCTGGGTAAGGGGGATGGGGGTGAAATCTCTATTCTGCCACATATTGACCATTCTCTTTTTCTACTCCCTTTTGGTCCACAATACCAACCAGCAGGGACCTGGCAATGTTCCCAGTCTCACAGGGGCCTACATTGTGTACAGGAGCCTGAAATGTGTACATCCTGAATAATCAGACATGTCCGGGAATGCCTGGCGAATTAGCCAGGCTGGCAGGATATTACCCAAGGATCCTCATGGGCGGGACTCCAACCTATGATTCTTTCCCCTATCTGGTCCATGGTTCTGTTGGAGCAGCTATACTGGTCTGTTGCAGGTCTTAACTTGCCTGTCGGTCCTTCCTGAATTGCTAAATTCACTGAGGTCCTCGAGGATACCTACTTTATTAGTATTTATCCAGTCTGCAATAGAAGACCTGACCCCCAGAACACATGCGATAAATATGTATGGACTTAATGAATGGATAAACAAAGAACGAAGAGCTAAAAGTTCAGTTTGACCTAAGAAAAGTCGTTTTCTTTATAAAAGAGGGGTCATTTCTTTTCTTTTTTAGCAGTTTATGTTTTATTCTATTCTTCCCCATCACCACATTGAGGAACAGAAGCAAGGAGAAGCTGCGGACATCCTCTGGAAACTGTCAAAGAGGCAGACAGCCCAGAAATGACTGGAGAGCCCCACGGAACTAGAGACTGAAGAGGAGTCCACATGTAGGGTCACTGGAGAAGGGAGGGGATGTTTAACACTCCTTTTTAAGAGATATTAAAAATACTAGCTCTACCATGTACTTGCACTGTGACCTTGGACATGAGACTCAGTTACTCCATCAGGGAAGTGGAAACTGTGATGTTGTCCACCTTAAGCATGATCGTGAGATGAAACTATGTATTGCATGCAAAGTGTTCTGCATGGCTGATACTTTATTGTGGACATGATGAGGAGGAGGAGGAGGAGGAGGAGGATAGGAAGAGGAGGTCATGGTGTAAAGCTTATCTGAAATACTCCATTCTGACCAGGGTAGGAAAGTCTTGAGTAGAATTATCCCAACTCTGGCTCGAGGGCAAGCAACCAGAGGGGAGCTGTTTGATAACTATCCTTATATCCAAAGGTATTTTGAGACTATGGTGGCCAGGACAAAAAATAAGGATGATAATTTTGAGGACTTATCCAGATGTACTCAGCAAGTACCCATCCGGGCCATCAACCAATACTACTCCTGATATTAGAACCCGCTGGCCATCTGTGAGCAGTGCAAGGGCACTGATAGGGCCCTGGTGTACACGTGGCTGTGCACCCTCACATGTGATGCGACTGAGGTGAATGAGCTCCTCTAAAAGCCTGTGTGGGAGTTAAATCGTGGAAAGGTGTTTAATAGGACAAGAAAGTAAAAGGCAGTTTTCCTAGAGATTTCGATGAAGGTAGATTAAACTAATAGTCCCAAGAGTTTACTTATAAAATAGGAACCTAGAGAGTCCACAAGTCTCTCAAGACCTTGTCCTTATTCATAGAAAAGGAGTTTAGAATCTTTCTAGAAAAAGCTGGGGTACTAGCATGTGAGGGCACATTGACAGAGCTGAGCTCAGAGTGCCATCAGAGAAGTGGGACCACATGGTAGGACAAAGTGGAGAAATAATTTCATGGTTTATGAAAACCACATCCTAAAGACAATGGAGGTAGGTCCGAGGAAGAGTTCACTGAAATTCCGAGAGGAAACATCTGAAACATAGCTGGTCAGGTGAGTATTCATTCTCTAGGTCTAATGTGCAAATTTGGTGTATTCTTATCAAATTAATACAGCTTTATCCATCCCAATTTATTTTGTCTCTATGATAAGTCTAGTTGAGAGAAATATATACATATATATTTTTCCAAACAAAAATTTTCCTTTGAATTTCTAAGAGATTAATTTACATATTTATTTAATACACTGCTATAGAGAAGAGCAAAGTATATTATTGTTATTTATTCATAATGGAACATAACTCCAAGTAAATTAACTCTTGTCCCATTTTCGTATTTTTTCCAGCTTAGGATCCTACTCTATCTGATATTAATACTGACATTTCTACGTTGTTCTTGTTTGCATTTTCCTGATACACTTTTTCCAAATACTTTATAAGTTTAAATTTTCTGAGACACTTTTAAAATGCTGTATCTTCCAGGAGGTTCATTTTTGTTTCTCACCTGAACTGATGGCTTCTAAATACTGTGGCATTACAATCATTTACATTTATTGTCCTAAGAGATAAATTTGTATTTCCTACTATGATCTTATTTTATGTTTTCTGTATTTCATGCTTTCCTACCATTTCCCCTATTTCCTGTCTTTTGCTAGTTGAACTCTGCTTTGATTTCTTTAATCTCCTGCAGTAATTTGGGAGGAATCATCCTGTTTTTGTTTCTACTACATTTTGCAAAATAACATACTTGATCTGATAGTCTTCTAATTATCAAGGTCAAGAAAAACACAATAGGTTTAGACTTTATCCTATTTCGACCGAGAAATTTAGCACATTTCATTTTTCATTCCTTCTCCCACTTCCCAGGGATTCATGGTGTAATATGTAGTTTTAGATAACTGTTATTAGTTCTAAGGTTTTTTATATTTTGGGTTATATTAAAATTTAGAACACCCTCTTGTTTCTTTTAGAAAATTTCCTGGCAGTGTTCTTATTAATTTCCACTGTAAATGTTCTTGTTCAATTTTTGTTTTCATTGTCTTTTCAGGGTCTTTTTATGCCCCCGTACCTCTGTTCTGTGCTCCTTTTCCCTCTCAGAATTAGTTTCTTATGTTCTCTCAGGTACCTGGCCATCACCTCAGTGTCTGTAACTGTTGAATCTCTATCTTCTGAACAGATCTCTCCCCTCATATGGAGATTCATAACCAACTGCTTACTTCTCCCCATCTTGAAACAGTGGCCTCATGCAGGAAATAAAACCGTTTAAGCTCGCCCTAGCTCTCGGTGGTCTCTCCAACCTTTGTGATGGCCTGAGCAGCCTATTTTCATGTTGAATAGCTCCCAGTAGTTGAGACCGGGCCAAGGCTTGAGTGACAGTGTTCCTGGGTGGGGGGCTCTCAGTCAGCACCTAGATTCACCAGTAGTGGAAGCCAGGCCCTCAGGCAGCAGCTTTTAAAGTCTGTGAACCTATGCAGTCCAGAGGGAGCACAGGTGTAACCCCGCTGGCCACCAGACCAGGCTATCTGGTGGTGTCCCCTGAGCCACCGCCACAAAAATCGCGGTTCCAGACAAGTGCAGAAGCTCCTGTCTGGGGGGTTCCAGTGAGCGGTAGCCTCAGCGAGGCAGCGTGAGGGATGGAAAAAAGAAAGAAAACAAAGAATTAAAAAAAAAAAAAAGACAACCTGCCTGCTTTAGCAAGAGAGAGAAAGATCCTGAAAATGGCTCTTCCAGCACCGCCATCCAGGAGGAGATCATCCCCCCAGGTCCCCTTCACCTGAGGCGAAGGCTGTAAAATTAGCATATGAATCACAGCAAGTCCCTGAAGTTTTCTGAGACTGTTTCTGCCCTGGCCCAGAGGGGAGTCAATCCCCAGGCAGTGAACCCTTTAAGAGATGCCTCTTTCTTCCCACAGGCCTGTCAGTCCCCTGGACACCAGTGCCATTGATTGTCGAAGCCAGATGTTTTGGGGGCTCGTCTCAGAGGGGCAGGTCTTAAAGGATGGGGTGCCTGATGTGGGGTTCAAACCCTTCAGTCCCCTGGGAGGAGCTCCAGCCCAGCAGGGTGAGTTCCCTGGCGCAGGGGCAGTAGGGGTGGGGTGGGGTGGGGTGGGGGTGGAGAAGGTTATGGCAAGACTGACTCAGCCTCTCCTTCGTGCTTCCACGTGGCTCTTTGCCCATTTGCCTGATGTGAAGGAGCTGTTCAGGCAGTCGTGGGTCTTTTTCAGAGGAGATGTCCCACATATAGCTGTAGAACAGGTGACTCGGGGAGAGGGCGCTGTCTCCATCCCCCTCCGCCGCCACCTTGGCCAGGCTCCTGGACGACTTATGCCCCAGAGGCACACACAAACTTTCTTTCAACAAGAACCCCTCCAGAAACACAGACTTCCAATGTCATATTACTCTTCTGAGCACAGGGGCATGGTGTGAGAGCGAGTCAAGAATGAGGACCTGTTGTATGTCTGGTACTGGATCCCCATCCTAGCACCTGGTCTAAGGTCTGTAGGCTAAGAAATGTCACAACCTGTAAAGAACTTGTATGAGTTTATTTGAGCCACACTGACCACAACTGTGGAGAAACAAAACCTCAACAGATTGAAAAGATGCTTTAGTTAATGGCAGTTTTATCACATATACACCAGAATCAAAGGAGAATATGTAAGGGGGGTACGTGAAATCCATTGGTAATAGATTGGGGAAGCAGGAGAAAACAAAGGGGAGACATCTCTGAGACTGGGTAAATGGACAGATACATACTTCTTTTACACTGGTGGATATAGGACAGTTAAGAATGAGTATTTACAGCACATGGAGACCGGACGAGGGAGAGCAAGATAACGATGAGGGGTTCTGTGGTCTGCTCTGGTGCAGCTTGTGCCCTGAGGGGTCTGGGAAAATGGGATTACTCTGACCTTGCAAAGGCATGGCGTCTTAGATGCCATAAGACAGTAGACAGGCTCAGGTGAGGGAAAGACTGGCCTTTGTCAGGAAAGACACCGGTCTTGGACAGGACTACCTGCCATGACTCATTTTTAGTGAGGGCGTTTTAACGTCAGACCACCCTATGTGGTGACTGTAGGTCTCTGAGTTTGTAAGGCGCCCCACACAGGCCTCCCCTGAGCTTGCCAGGTTTAGTCTGTGGCCCCTTTTTTTGTCCACAGGTCTTAGGTGACCAATTCTCAAAGTTGGCAAATTGAGTCTCGGAGAGGTTTAGACACTTACCGGAGACTCTAGGTTCTAAACCCTTGAATGGCCTATTTCACTCACATCACAATTTTGCTCTATTGTTTCTTATGATTCCATTTATCTTCATGACATGATTTCTTTTCCTTAAAGAAGCAGATCTTGGTTTTCCCATTTAGACTCAGCCTTTTGGATTTTCTGTTCCTTTTTGAGGCCATTTCCAGGTTCGATTCAACTTAAAGAAACTATGAAGGAGGAACAGTTCCATCTCCAACGTTTGGTCAGGGAACCAGCTCCACTCTAAGTGGGCGAAAGGGCTACCCCAGACCCCCAGCTCCTATGACTCTGGTGGAACAATCTCTGGCAGGACCTTGATCTTGAGGTGAATGGGACCAGTCATGGGGTATCCTATGGGATTCTGCCTAAGACATTCGTTGACATCCAGAACTGTTTTTCTTCTAGTTCTTCCTATTTTACTTAAGAGGGTGGGTGGAACCAAAAATAGCCCAGTGTTTTGTGAGAATGGGTTGCTCTTTGAAGTGCCATGTGGAAGTTTCTGGTTTAGTGTTAATCTGAGTGGATTCTTCCACTGGCTCTGTTTGCTTCCAGTCAGGTTTATTGTCTCTGATACTTGAGGCCAACCTAAAAGATGACAGACTATTACCATTATCAAGCCTGCAGAGCCCTTGGGTTTCCATATAAAGGGAATGTAAGAGTGGAACTTTCCTCCACCTATATTTTGAGTGGTACAGAATGCCTACATTCCTGCAGTCCTGCTTCTGCAGACCAAGGCAAACAGATTGTCCTTTGAATGTCTCAAAAGCTCTTTTTTTTTTCTTTTAATGCCAAATGCAATATTTGTTTGAAAAGACTACACCAGAAGTTTCCCAGCTGAGAAAACAGGCTTGTGAAAAATGGTCTCAGAAAATGAAATAAACCATGCAAAAGTTGTTCAGGGTGTGTTTGAAATGAACATCTGGATACGACCTGCTAAATTACCTCCTTCCTCCTCCTCCTTTTTCTCACAGCTGTTTGAAAGAGTCGTGAGGGCAGGGAAACAGGTCAATGGACCAAATTGCACCTCTGCCCTACTCCTAATCTCTTTTGCACCTATGCAAGAAATCTAACTCACATGTGTGCTTAATAAGTGGGCACAAATGCAAGGAAAAATTATCTTAATTCCCATTGACTCTCTGCAGCAATACCAAAGGAAAATAAACTCTGAATTTAAAAATTTTTCAAACAAAACTTATGGTTCTAATAAAATATTGCTTTAAAGTTGGCTTTTTTATATATATATATATATATCAAGAACTGAACAAACCACTCATTTCTCTTCATTTCTTAAGAAAGAAGGAATGAAGGATTATTACATCACACTTTCCCAAAATTAAGAAAATCCAGTTCCAGAGGCTCTGCCTTTTAACTTATAATTGAGAAACGTGAACAGTTCTGTCTGTTCTTCATGAATTTCCCCCTTGCATCTGTGTATTACACATCCCCTCCACAACCACCACTTCAACACACACATCTAAAGAAGGCATCTCCTAGTTAAGTACATTTGGAAAGAACAAGCTGACATTTTATAAATCTTCATGAGATTATCAGTGGCCACAACTAATGCAGAAAATATGAAATAATTGCCTCATATCAGAAGAACGTGTAGGCAAATCTTTGGGGAGACAAGATAGATGTTTTCACATAAAAAGAGGCTGACTGGTCAATTTTGCTCTATCAGAGGCCAAAATGGACCTAATGAGAAGAGGAGACTCAGTACTTAAGTAGGTTTTATCCTCTGTTTCAAGCCTCTGCCTCCTCTGTTAGCCGCCAGTATTTCTAGGGTAGGAAAAGAGCCTCATTCGTCCTTGGGTCCTCGAACTGTGCTCTCTAGTGCACCCAGTATGTTACATGAGCTCATTTGATAGATGAATGGATGACTGACTGATTGAATGCGATTCTTATCATAGATTTTTCAGTAACAGGAGAAACTCTCTTG